>WNYC01000020.1:50154-103129 GCA_021396375.1 Sporothrix mexicana | reverse complement strand
CGCCCCCCCGCCCGCCCCCCCCCCGCCCGCCCCCCGCCCCCCCCCCCCCCCCCCCCCCCCCCCCCCCCCCCCCCCCCCCCCCCCCCCCCCCCCCCCCCGAGAAAGAAACTCACGCTGGCGTTGCCGGTGTCGAGTCTTGGCCAAGAGCATTCTTGTAGACTTCGGGCATCTCCCACGAGCTCTTCTGGGTCTCGGTGTTGAACCAGTACTTGCGTCCGCCCTCGGCCGTGTACTCCTTCCACGGTTGGTTGAGAAGGGCGCGCTGTTCATCTGTTAGCAGACTGCATCAACGTGTTAACTCAGAAAACAAACTCACCTCAACTGGTGTCAACATCTCCTCTGGCTTCGTCCACTGGGTCTTGCCAATCGCCGCATTGTGGTAGTAGACGCGTCCATCGGCGCCGCGGTATTCGACCCAGCCACCAACGGCCGACGTCGCGACAGCTGCCGGTGCCTGCTCGCTCATCGTGGTTGGTGATGTTGAGGCTCAGAAGTGGTTTGTCGATGATGGAAAACGCAATAAACAGCTGGTCGTCGCAATCGTGTCGCAATCGAGTCGAAAAATAATCCTATGATGTAGTCTAAGAGTGTTGGGGTAAGCTGCCGAGCAGCGTGTGCGCTGTGGGATACAACGCGATGTAATTCGTAACAATGGTTGGCAAACACAATAGGAGTGACGAAGGCAAAACCAGCGTTTTGACGTTGGAAGTTTGGAAGCTTCAGCCTGGTGCGATTTTGGTGCGCTTTGGCTGGTCGCATTGCTCCAATCGCGCCTGCCGCTCATTTAGTTTTTTTCTTCTGGCATATGGCAGGCGCGGTCACGTGCAACTATGGGTCGCGCCTTCTCATAAGGGGACTTCCTTCGTCACATGTTTACTTTCTTCCTTCCTTCAACGAATTCGTTTATTTCTTTTCGGTTTTTTTATAATACAATAATCTACAAATCTCTAGCATCGCTCATCGCCTCGCCATCACCACAGACCGGCCCAGTTTGCTACCGCATATCCAGCGGCAAAGCCCGCAACCGGCATCGTCATGGCGACTCCAGCGACAATAGGCGGCGGAATGCGACTGAGCATCTCATAGCCATCCATCCACCAGCGACGAGTCAAATTGAGGCGTCCGACGCGCAGGTGACAAAGCTCGCGGCGCTCGGTTCCTGGAACGCCGGGTCGTGGTTGCACCGGCTGTGACTTCCCGCCCTTCCCGGTTCGTACGGCGTGTGTCACTACAATCTCCTCCGTTTCCGTGTCGGTGGCGTCGCTGTCGCCAACCTTTCTCACTTTCTTTCTCTCCTCCTTTTCGTCATCAACTTCGACATCCTCCCAGTCGTCATATGCGACATAGTTGCCGTCAGCGTTGCGACGGATCTCGGGTGACGTTCGGGGTGCCACATTTTGTGTCTCTTCAAGTCTTTAACGGCTGTTAGTTAGCGAGTGAGAGAGGAGGAAGAGACAAGGCATAGAGAGGGCTTGAACATACACAAGAGTCAGGCAAATGTCACCGCGGACTTTGGACTTGAGCTGCAGCTCGACGTCGAGGTCAAGGCCGATCTGCAGCCGCGGATGCCGGGATTGACGTGCAGCTGTTACCAAGGCCGATTTTGACTTTGTCTTCTTCGTTCGTTCACGTCTAGACTGTATTGTGGCCGTGGCTGTCGCTGCCGATGGTACTGGAGCTGTTGTTGCAGCACTCGCTCTGTGCTTTGGCCGGCCCTTCTTGTCGGCAGCGCTGACCGACTCAGAACCGCCGTCTGATGCGGCCGCGTTTTTGTTCAAATTGCTGTTGCCGCCACGGTTGTTGCGTCTCCGGCGACGCCGTCCACTAGGTCCTGGAGCGAGAGTGACTGCAGCCGGCGGCAATTTGGGCGAGGCTGTCGACGATGGCGCAATGCAGCTGCTGTTCCCGCTGCTTGTGCTGACGCTGCGGCCACTGACGCTCATGCTCGTAACGCTGGCCGTGTCGTCATGATTATCCTCCCTGTCAAACCCGTCTTCAGCAGCGGTTGTGCTCGAACACGTAGACGCATTGTCGTCAGCTGCACCAACGGGTGAAGGAAGCGGTGTCGATGCTGGTGAGACTCGGCTCCGTAAAGCTTCTGTCGACAGTGCTGTCACTGTCGCAATTCGTGATGGCGGTGCTGATGTTGTTGGTGTTTCTTGAAGCAGTTCATCGAGAATGTCGCCCTCGTCGTAGTCCGTAAATCCATGGCTGGGTGCCTCGTTTGTCTCGCCATGATCGCGGGCCGTTGAAGTGTTACCGCGAACTGAAAAGGTAGATGCCGTCGGTGTTGCTCGATCATCAAATCGCCGATTGAGAAGAACGAGGTTTGGCGGTGCCATTGTGATCTGTGATCTGTGAGAAGTGGGAAATGAATCGTGTGAGGCCGTAATTTGATTGAGAGCTGGTGTTACAAAAAAAGAGCCTCGAAAGGGTAAAAAAAAAAAAAAAAAAAAAAAAAATGAAAGATCAACGAACAGCAAATTTGAGTTACCAGGAACCGAAAAACGATGAAATGAGATTGAAGAAAGTCAAAGACAAGATCGAAGCTGAAAAGCAGGCCTTGCTCTCTATAACAATGATCTGTTATTGAACAAGTCTGGTCCTCCCGCGAGTTGCTATGCCCCGTCTATCTTATATCATTTACATTCATTTCTGGATTGACATACCTCCTTGCCAATGTCCCCTTCAAAAACCCGAAACAATGAATCACGTGTATTTTCTCCCAAAGGGCGCTGTTTTGCAGTGCTTTGGAAACCCTGCATCCATCGTCGCAGAGCCCCTCGTACGATTTCGAGATGCCAGTGTTTGGGGACAGAGGACCCGCCAAAACCACTTTCCCAGCCAAATGGGATTGTGAAACGGGATAAAACGTTCGACCACGGTCCCAGTCGTCATTCCCAAGGGACAAAATAATACACCTATCGAGAAGAGATCAGAATTAAGTACGACATAGTTGATTTTCCCAAAAGTGCTTCCAGAAAAAGAAACGAGCTTCTCCTGGCTTTTTGTAATGCTCAGGTCCCCTGTTTACCCCTGCCAATGCCGCCTCGTCATCGAACCACCTGCCGACAAAGCGCGTTGCATCTAGATTCCATACGGAAATCGCATTGTACTCACAGCTTGTATCTGTGTCGGATAGTTCCGTACATTGATGAACAGAGGTTTAGAAAGTTGTTCGTTTTATGGGGCTGTTTCTTGTATTCGCACAAGGTAAGAATGTATTGTGATATATTTTATGTGAAATCGTAATGAATAAATTGGAAAAATAAAAATATCAATGAAAAGACACTTAAAACGTCAATAAATACACCATATTATTGTCCTCGCCCAAGCCATGCGCCTGTCTAAAGATTTTGATGCCGGTGTTTCCTCCTATTTTTTATATACCACCGGCCTCAATGTATATGCCTTTTGGGCCGCCGTGTATCGCAAGTATTTGTCCATTACCTTGTTCCGTCCCATACCCATTCGCAATAAAAATACAATACAAAAAGACTAGACTCGTTTATGTGCTCAACAGATCCGCGACACTCATTCCCCGTCCGTTACCGTTTGCAGCGTTGCCGCCGTTGTTGTTACCGGTGGCACCGCTCACACTCCCAGATGTACCGCGACGATCACTGTTCAGCATCAGCAGCGCTGCCGTTGCTTCTTGATCCATGTCCCGCTGCGGCAGAAGTGCCGGGCTTGTGAGGGTCGATCCGGAAATCGAAGCGGCAGCACTCGACGTTCCTGCTCCACCAAGACTGCTAAGACCATGACCACCGCCACTTGCTCCGTACAAGAACGGCGACGCCGCCGTTGAGAGCGGCAGAGACGGCAATGGGTGCTGCTGCGGGCCAAACGCTGGCGAAGTTTGAGCAGATGTCATGAAACCTCCGCCAGAAGGGTAGCTAAAGCTGCCGTAGTGGCGATGGTGGTGTTCATTGCCTGATGCCGATGCCGCAAGAGACGCAGACACGGCTGCAGCTAGCGAAGGCGAGTAGCGCGAGGATGCTGTCGAAGATTGGGAGTTATGCCGGGCATCCTGTTGGCGCTGTTGCGACTGCCGTCCAAATGCCGACTGGTCCTGGGCCAGAAGTGCCGGTGAGGAAGACGCTGTGTGCCGTTTCTGAGGACGTTGGCGGCTGCTAGCCGTTTTCTTATGCGCATTCATATCCTCGTCGCCGAACTCATCGTCCTCCTTGTCCTCATCATCTTCCTCCTCCGCCTCCTCTTCTTCATCATCATCTTCGTCGTCGATATCTTCCCGGGCTCGCCGTCTCGATGTCGGTTGCTCCTCGTCTTCCGGGCCGCCAGTGCCCGTCATTTCGACATCAGGCGAGAATGAAGCGGCAGACCGGGATTGGTTATATTGTGTGTTGGGTGACAATGGGGGGTAGTTGGAGTGCTGGCTCTGGTGTTGTTGTTGCTCGCTTTCGCGTTGAGCCTTGAGTGTGGCCACGCAGTCTTCAAGATACCGCACATACTCGATCGACGCTTGCAAGATGGCCAGCTTGTGCATCTCACCCGTGCATGCCGGAATCATACCCTTGAGCACAGCAAACTCTTCGTTCATCTTGGACCGGCGTCTCCGCTCAATCAGGCTATGAGCTGTTTTGCGGGCAATTTTGCGACCTGCTGCACTGGTGGCCGATGGCTGCTTCTTTTTCGAAGCAGTTGTTGATGCGGGCGTTTCCGTTGCTGTGGAGTCCTCTGCAGCAGCGGCGGCGGCAGCGGCGGCAGCTGCCGCGCCACCTCGGCCGGCCTTGGTAGTCGAGCTCGTGCTCGGTGTAGCAGCAGGAGCTGCACTCGGGCCATCTGTATTATCTTTCGAATCCTTTGTGTCCTTTGCGCCCTTTCCTGCACCCGAGTTTGCGGCTGTCCGGGGCTTCATCTGAATAATCTTGCGTGACCGCGTAGGAGGTGGTGGCAGAGCAAATGCATCTTTGGAAGCGGATGCATTTTGCGACGTAGATTGTGTTTGGTTGTGGGCTTGCGATTGGATCTGGGCCTGAACTTGTGCCTGAGCCTGCAGAGCCGAGGAGCGCCGACGAGACTTGACCGTCTCGGCAGCTTGTACGGGGTATGCGGTTTTGGAGGATGGTGAAGTGGACGAGGGCCGTTTTGAGCTCGCCAATGTTTGTGATGGCTTGGTGTTGGGCTCAATGGGAGGCGATAGCATGTTGACATCGGTGTTCATGGTTGTCGTGGTTGTAGGTGTAGTGGCGGTGTGACTTCCCTTGTCACCGCTGCTACTGGCAGAACCTGCAATGGCAGGAGGAGGAAGCTCAAAGCCCATCTGCAGATTTGCCAGTTGCTTGGAGCCATCCTGACCTTGGATGTCGGTCGAGGAGGCCGGTGTAGGAGGGAAAGCGGCACGCGGCATGGTCGAGGATGTGGGGGATTGTTGGTTAACAAGCGTGGGGTTTTGTGTCGAGGCCAACTTGTACTGTGTACGGTTTTGATATGAAGGGAGGACTGGCCTAATTCGAGCTGGCCAGGTCTCCAAATGTGGTGATATGGTTCGGTTGGAAAGGCGTGCAAGTGAGAGCGCTCCAAATCAGGGTTGTGATTGAGCTTTCAGCTACTGTGTGATCGTTCTTCCGAGTTTGTTGACGGTGGCCACGCACAAAATATTTTACTGCTGGCTGGTGAGGTCGAGAACCATTGCTGCGGTAGAAAAATAAAAGTAAGGGGCGAGGAGTATTAGAAAGAGATAAGAGATGAAGAAGTGAATAATGTGACACGATGAGGCGTGAAGAAAAGCAGCCGAATGCGGCTCAGAGAAGAAAAAAAGACAAATGCTCAATGCAGGGTGTGCGAAGGAGCGCGGGCAGGGGGGTAGGGTGGAGGGAGCGTATGTAATATGGCGTCTGGCGGCTTAACCTGAAAGATTCGGGTCGTCTTGGGCAGAAGGTGAGCACGAGGGGGATATTTGAAAGAAGAAAAGATCGGGAATGTGTGGAAACAAAAGGCTGGGGGTCAGTAGAAAGAGGGGGCAGGAGAGAAGTAATAAGATGGGAAGGGTGGACATGAAGAGAGATCGCTGCAGAGGACTTGAAAACCTGGCGACACTATCTCGGGGCCCGGCAAAGGAGATGGGCGGTAGCTGTGACAGAAGGACGGTTTCTGAGCATGCGACTCGACGGGAAATGTTTTTGATTTTGCTCGGCTCGCGGCCTGTGAGATGTTGTTTTACTCTGGTTGTATGGTCTGCATCGAGGTGTGACGAGCTTTGGTTTGGAGAATTCTACAAGATGCAAAGAAAATACAGAAAAGGGGATGACCAAATCATGAAAACAACGAGAAAGAAGCAAGAGCGTAGGAATCTGCATAAAAAGCAGGCGCGATCCCGATAATTACGACGCTCGTGGCCTGGGATAGACATGTCGAGGAAGGAGTACAGGTGAGACGGACGAGTGAGGAAGGCGAGACCAAGCAGCCAAGAAGGAGCGCCCCTCGTGCTCGTGCTCAGGACAGCGATTGCCACAATTGAAATTCCCAGGCGATCATTACAGACTACGCAGTATTACTACCAGTTTGAAGCAGCACACGAGTTGAATTTGCGCAGTTTCGAGGGTCTACTGTGTAGAGAGGGCTGACGGCTGTCATTCCGGGGGAGGCAGTGACTCGCCCTCTCTCGACGATTTGGAGCTAAATCGTGGTGTAAGTCGCAAGCCGGCACCAGCCAATCCCCGCGCGGCAACAACGCACGTTGCGCTGGTATGGAGCACGCGATCTCTCGCCCAAGCAGGAGGCAGGGCCCAGAAAATACCAGGGAAGACGGAGGAAAAAAAGAGGAAGGAACCACCAGCACATCCTTCCCTGTTTAGTTACTTCTTTATCGCTGGCCTGTGCTTTTAGGTGACGACTAGGTGGCAAATTTACAGAATGAAAGGCACGCTGAAAGGCAGGAAGGTAGGTGGTCGCTGAGCTTGGCTTTGACAGTCCTGGCTGGCGTACGAATAGCCAGATCTTATGTGCTACACGTTCAAACCTTCTTATTCTGGACTTTCCGGATTTTAGTTCATCTCTGTATGAGATAGTCGCTCTTTCTTTCAACTGTTTTGATATTATGCCGTGAGAGGAAACAGAGTCTCATGTGCCTTCCCTTTATGCGGAAGTGGCGAGTGCTGGGTATCACTAAAGTAAACAGAAGCGAGCAAAATAGGCAAGAACCACCCAGGAACGACACTGAGATACTTCAAGGATACAAATTGCACTTGATAGGAAAGTGCCTCAAAACACCACAATCCGAATAGCAAAATGAAGGCAAATCCAGACTCGGACTCAGAACAATGATCAACTTCACACCGACGTTTCTCCCCTGATTCTTCCGACGGCATGGCTCGCTCTTTTTCCTGTGCTGTACCTGGAACCCGACCATGGGTGCCGTCGATTCATTGACGACCACTCCCTCCCATCACATTGGGGAAGCGGGCCTTCGATTGGACTGACGGGGAATGCTTCACACATGCACTCCCCGGACGGGAATGTACTGCGTATTAAGTGGCATGGGGGACACGGACATGGCCAGCATGGTTCAGCTACAGCACGAGACAATATAATGGCACTTTGCGACATAAGATGGTGCCTGGACGGTTGGTGGACGGTGTGCGGCGTGGCAAGGGGGCGCATGCCATAAACCGTAGCACCCGGTTGGGGGGAAGGACAAGGAGGAAAGAGGCACGTGGGCTTTTGTCTTGGCACAGGAAGTGTCTAAGCTCGATCTACACAACAAAGTGTAAGATATCTCGTAAAACACATTGGCACGATTTGATAGTGTTTTTGAGGCGTTTTGATATAGTGCGCTTTCAACATAGCTTATTACTCTTCTCGGCCAGACCATGTCGGTTGAGGTTCCAGCCTTCCCCCAGAAAGAGAAGCCAAGCCCAACTTCAAGACAGCACTTTCTTCGTTGGGGAGCACGAGGACGGTTTCAAGGGTTCTACAAGTTTGTAACGGCAGCCGATCAAGCCACCATATTTACGTTCACACACACAGGGACGGTGATGCTGCAATTCATCGATTTGATTCGTCAGATTGATGGGCCGTTACTTCATGAAATGCGGCCATGCCATGTCCTTGCCCTCCAACCTCCATGTCTAATATGCATAGATGGCATTACTATGCTATACTTGGTATTCTTTGGTATTTCCCCTCTCTCTGACCTCTCTCTGAGCTCGCTCCTCTACTCCACGTTGCTCGGGTAGCCAACCGTGGTGGTGGCCCCAAACTCCTCCTTGATGCTGCGCGTGCTCACGAACCGGTTCAGCAGCGTCGGGCTGCCTGCCTTGTCGTTGGTGCCGCTGGCCCGCGCGCCGCCAAACGGCTGCTGGCCCACCACGGCGCCCGTGCTCTTGCAGTTGATGTAGAAGTTGCCCGCCGAGTTGCGCAGGCGCTCCTCAGCCACACGCACTGCCGAGCGGTCGGCTGCAAACACGGAGCCCGTCAGGCTGTACTCGGATGTCTTGTCAATCGTGTCGCACATGTCGGCAAAGGCCTGAGTAGAGCCGTTCTTGTCGTCGTAGACGTGGGCCACCAGCACGGGACCAAACAGCTCGCGAGACAGCAGCGGGTGTGCCGGGTTGGCGGTCTCGTAGATGGTGGGCTGCACAAAGAAGCCCTTGCTGCCGTCGTACTTGCCGCCCGTGAGCAGGGTCAGCTCCTTGTCCGACTTGGCATCGTCGATGACACCGGACAGCTTGTCAAACGAGGCCTGGTGGATCACAGGGCCGATAAAGTTGCGGTGCTCCCAGGGGACGCCCATCTGCAGCTTCTCGGTCTCGGCCACCATGCGGTCACGGAACTGCGGCCACAGCGACTTGGGCACGTAGATGCGCGACGTGGCGCTGCACTTTTGGCCCTGGAACTCGAATGCACCACGCACCGTCTGGACGGCGGCATTCTCAACATCCGCTGAAGCGTGGATCAGGTGGAAGTTCTTGCCACCCGTCTCGCCAACCACGCGAGGGTAGCCAATGTAGCGACCCTCAGCAGTGCCCTCACCGATCTGGCCCCACAGCTTGCGGAACACGGCCGTGCTGCCCGTGTAGTGCAGCGCGGCGAACTGGCGGTGCTCAAGGACGGTGCGGGTGATCTCCTCGGGCGGGCCGGGCACAAACTGGATGACGTTCTTGGGCAGACCAGCCTCGATAAAGATGTTGTAGAGCAGCCAGTTGGATGCAATGGCGAAGTCGGAAGGCTTCCACACGACCACGTTGCCGAGCAGGGCGGGGGCGCCGGATAGGTTGCCGGCAATGGCCGTGAAGTTGAAAGGGCTGACAGCGTAAACAAAGCCCTCGAGCGGGCGGTACTCGGAGCGGTTCCAGACGCCGGCAGAGTTGTGCTGAGGCTGCTGGGCATAAAGCTGCTCAGCGTAGTGCACGTTGAAGCGCAGGAAATCGCACAGCTCGGCGGCGGCGTCAATCTCGGCCTGCCATGCGTTCTTGCCCTGGCCGAGCATCGTGGCGGCCATGATGTCATAGCGGTACTTTGTGGAGATGAGGTCGGCAGCCTTGAGGAAGATGGCGGCACGGTCGGCGAAGGGGACGGCAGCCCACTCGTCCTTGAAGGCGAGAGCGGCCTCAATGGCGGCCTTGACATCGGAAACGCCGGCCTGAGAGTATGTCGCAACGGTGGTCTTGTGGTCGGCGGGGTTCTTCTGCTCGGCTGTGTACTTGTTGTAGATCTATGGCACGCGACAAGTCAGTATGCGAGGGCGATATCATATTAGTTTCAAAAAAAAAAAAGACTCACCTCTTTGCCGCCAATGACCAATGGCACATTGACCGGTCCGGCAGCCTTGTGCTTCTCTACCGCCGCTGTAAGACCGGCCCGCTGGTCGGAGCCCTTGGCATAAAAGTGCTACAAAGCTTATGTTAGCCCATAATCGTTGGAAAGCATAGATGCTGAGGTTCAAACTCACGTTTGGCTCGTTGCTGACGCTGGGCGACTTGAATGTGGCGATTGAGGACATGCGAAGCTGTGGCCGTGATGAGAAGACGGGTGCTTGTCTGGAGAGAGGCATGTGCTGGTTTTGGAGTCGCCGGAGGCCGGGGCTAATAAGGCGCGCCGTCGCGGCACTGCTGAGCCGTCTTGATGCCATTTTGAATGTGATGTGATTGTGCGAGAAAACAGAGATAATGCGGGGGAGAGAGAGAGAGAGAGAGATAGAGAGAGATTGTGTGAGGAAGCAGTAAAGATGCGGGGAGAGCAAAGAGAAGGTACGCGCTTGAGAGCTCGACCTTCTATTAAGGGAGCAACAGCAGTAAATACGTCACGGGGAATGAACGATGCAGGAAGCAAGAGAGGGAAACAATTGAAAGAGGAAAGAGCAAATGCGACCTTTTTACGTGACTTCCTTTCTCCGATGTTCGCATCTCGTCTTCTCTCTTCTCTACGATTTATTTGCCATTCATACCTCTGTTTTCTCACCTTTTTGTCTACATTCGCCTCGCCATCCCACCTCCGATAGCTTGTACCTGCCCTGATAAGACAAGTGTAACATAGAATCAGCTGCAACCACTTTTGGTGATGTTTCGCTTTGTCTCGGCTCAAATCCATTGTAAGGTGACGGAGGCCAACGAATTTTGGTGGGGTTTGCCCCAGACTTTAGAGTTCTAGGGCATTTTACAGTGGTAAATCGAAGCACTGCGGGCCCAGCGAACGATCGTTTAGTGGGGCCTATTGGTCAATGCCGCCGTGGCGGCTTTTTACGGCGTGACCACGTTAGCTCGGCATAAAATGGTACCTGGACATGCATTCTCTCATACAAAGGATCCAAAGTCTATCGCAAAACAACGGCTATCGATTGGGGCCCGTTACGCTATCAGGTGTAAGTGGGAACTGACGTATTGTCGATGGCGAAAGCGGTGATGGTGAATGGAGCCAGAAGAAAGGATATTGAGTTGAGGATAAATATACTGTGAAAGGACTTTTCAGTTTTGTCTTCCTAACGCCGCTAATGAAAAAAAAGTATGAAAGCCAAGAGAGGCGTCAAAATAAAGGCATAAAAAACAACAAACAACACAAAGACGGATGCCACTGTATTCGTTAACCCGACGGAACCCAAGAAAAATAAGAGATAAAACCGTGAAGCGTAAACGTGAGAGTCTAAGGTGGAGAAATCGAAAACATCAAAAAATCCCCTCTTATGCCTGCATGGCGTCGACATCGGCGCTGGCGTCGGCAGTGTCATTGCTGTCGTCGCCCCACAGTCCATCGAGCTTGAATTCTTTGGCCCACTCGGTCACGATCTGCTTCTGGTCGCCAGAGGTGGCAGCAGCCGGCTTGACCACTGGTGCACTATCGGCCATATCCGTGTCCTGAGCCGCCGAGGCCGCAGCCACAGTGTGCTTTGGCGGGTCGACCCAGCCCTGGATGCGGCCGTCGCGCCAGTCCGTAATGACCGTCATGGCCGCGGCGTGCAGGTTGGGCACACCGCCCTTGCCGAGCCGGCCGCGCTTTCGAGCGACCTGGACGAGGAAATCGGTGGTGACGTCACCAGTGTCGCGGCTCGACATGAGCGGCGGCAGGTCGTAGACATCCGTCAGCTTCTTGAGGCGGGCATCCGGGTTCGGCGTCGAGACCGAGGGCAGAGAAGTGGCCTCGGACAGGCGCTTGATGAGCAGTGTGACGGCCGGGATGGGGTCCTCAATCATCTTGGGCGGCACAGCGTTCAGCAGAATCAGGTTGGCCTGGACATCGGCGGCGTTCTTGGGACTATCGCTTGAGCTGAAAGCCGAGCCGAAGCCAGAACCGGCCGTGGTCGACGACGAGGGGAAGACAATACCGGGCGAGTCGAGCAGCATCAGGCGGCTGTCGATCTTGACGGTGCGGATGGCAGTGGTGACACCGGCCTCGGCACCGGCCGGGCAGGCCATGCGCTGGGTGCGGTTGTTGCCGCTGAGACGGCTCAGAAGGGCGTTGATGACCGACGACTTGCCGACGTTGGGGTAGCCAATGACACCGACAGAGATGGACCGCTTGAGGTTGCGGCTGGCGGCAAAGGACTTGAGGGCGCGGAAGAGTGCGCTGCTCGTGCTCTGGACGGAAATATCGCGGTGGTTGAAGGTGTGGGCGTTGGGTGCCGGGCTGGAGGCACGCAGAGGCAGAGTCGGGAACGAGCCGCGCAGGTGCGTCAGCCAGGCGTGCAGGACCGGCGGGGGCACCAGATCGACCTTGTTCAGGATCAGGATGAGACGCTTGCCGGCCTCGCCGCCAGCAGCAGCCAGAACAGCACGCTCAACATCGCGGGAACGAGTGCCCTCGGGATCACGGGCGTCCAGAACGTAAAGAACGACGTCGGCCTGCTCGACAACCGACTTGAAGACCTTGTCGTAGGCCTTGCGGGACGTGGCACCGCCGGGCACCTCAATGACGTGGCCATTGCCAAAATCATCCTCGTCCTCGTCGTCCTCATCGCCGAAATCGTCGCCGTCGTCCATACTGTCGCCCTCTTCGTACTCGGGGTCCTCTCGCCGCTTGTTCTTGTATTTGCGGGCTGCAGCGCGAGCGCTCGCCAACAGGGCTGCCATGGGGTTCGACTCATCAACTGCCTCGTCATCCTCGACATCCATATCGCCGTCGTCCTCCTCGTTGTCATCTTCGTCCTCGTCGACATCGTCGGCGTCCATCTCGTCATCGTTGCCGTCAGCGGCGTTGCCTGTCCGCGCGGCCTTGGCGAGCTCTCGTCTCCGCTTCGTCTCCTCTTGTTTCCGGAGCCGGGTCTCCTCGATCTGGTGCAGCAGCTTCTCCTTGTAGGGGAACAGGTTGGGGATGCCCGGGTCCTTCTTCAGCTTAGACCGCCATTCTGGGTTCTTCTTAGCGAGCTTTCTGTCCTTCTTCTGCTTGGCGGCGGCGGCCTTTTCGATCTTGTGCCGGAGGCGGACGGGTTGCCGCTTGCTCTTCGGCTCTGCATATTTGTTAGTTGTGTGCGTCTTGGTGATGGCAATTGCGATAGTGGTTGCTTGTTTTGGATGACGTACTCTTGGGCTTGTTGATTGTGCCGGCCATTTTGACACTATTTATGCAAAATGATTGATCTGGTGGGAGGAAGAGAGGTGTGCCAGGTCGTCGTTCTGTCAACCGGCTATGTCGTGAAATACAAAAACAAGACGTAGGTGAAAATTAACTTTTTTTGGTGCAGTATCAATGCTGCAGGGCCTTTGCTAGGGAAAAATAAAAAAAACTTCACCGCTTTCCCCTCTAGACCCACAATTTATGCGGCAAAATATTATCTTTTCTTATCGATAAGAATTGGTGGGACATCCAACGCTGAATTTACAGGAGAACCTCTCCTAACTTATTGGGAGACTAAATTCGACCGTAGATGCTGCGTAGATTGCCCGTAGATTCACTGGATGACATCTGATATCTTTGTCCAAGTGTTCAATAATTTCGGAGAGAAAACGAAGGCTATTAAGATGAAAACGACAGCACAAAAATTTTCGCTATTTAAGACCTCTGTACTTGTATTGTCTGCGACATAATACGACATACTCCGTACACTAACTGACCCTGTATTTTGCACGTGCGAGAACACTTGGTGATTTGTGCTTTAGCTCTGGGCGCTGACCCTTCGCCCCTTCCCGCATTAAAATCTCCGTTCTGGCCTGCCACGCCCACGGAGTCGTAAAAAATATGGGGACTAACCATTCTCGGACACTCCGACGACCCTTTTGTCTCCTCCGACTTTCCGACGACGGCGTCACGAACGGGGACCGTCTTTTGTCTTCTGTCTTTTGTCTTGGAGTATTTTCCTTTTCTTTTGATTCTCCGGCTTTCTGCTCCTTTTAACTTCACCAAACCTTTTCAACGCATTTTGTTTTCTTGTATGCATTTTGTTGCTTTCTTTCAGCAAGTTCCAACTCCTAATACCAATCCCTGGTTCGAACCGATCAACATCCTTTAACCTACCTACATCTACCCCACCATGACTGTCAACGAGACTCAGTCGGCGGATGCGCCATCGTACACGGGCCCTGCGGTGCAGGTGACATTTGACGGCTTCCTGTTCGACATGGACGGCACGATTATCGACTCGACGGCCGCTGTCGAAAAGCACTGGCACGCGTTCGTCTCCCTTGACATTCCTGCTTTCCTTTCGTAGCAAGACTAACCCACCACAGAGTCGGCAATGAGATTGGCGTTCCACCCGAAGTTATCCTCCAGACGTCGCACGGTCGCCGGAGTATCGACATCCTCAAGCTCTTGGCCCCAGAAAAGGCCAACTGGGAGTGTAAGCCCCCTCCTCGTTTCCGACCGAAATTTATACCGTCTAACCCCATGTAGATGTCTGCGAAATGGAGGGCCGCCTGCCCAAGCTGTACGGCGACGACGCCGTCGAAATCCCCGGCGCACGCGCTCTCCTTGACAAGCTGCGCGCCCAAGACGCACCCTGGGCCATTGTCACGTCCGGAACTGAGCCCCTCGTCAACGGCTGGCTTGGCGTGCTGGATCTGCCCAAGCCCGAGCACCTGATCACGGCCGAGTCGGTGGCCAACGGCAAGCCAGACCCGACATGCTACCGGATGGGCCTCCAGGCGCTGGGTCTGGCCAAACAAGGAGAGGGCGAGGACGCAAAGTATGACGTTCTAGTCCTCGAGGACAGCCCTGCGGGCATTCAGTCGGGCAAGGCGGCGGGCTGCAAGGTGCTGGGCCTGGTGACGAGCCACACGGCTGCCCAGGTGGCCAAGGCCGAGCCAGACTGGATTGTCGAGGATCTGCGGTCGGTGCGGGTTGTGTCGATTGAGGCCCAGAGCAACGGTGGCATTCGGACAACGCTCGAGTTCTTCAACACGCTGGTGGTGCCCAACAAGGCATGAATAGAGGTGGGAACGCTCGTTGGAAATATGCAACAAGGATAGAATATTTGTCAAACTTGCGAGGCGCACTGGGATATATCTGACGTTTGCTAGCCAATAGATTTGTGTTAATGCGTTTTGGTTCATCCTCCAACATGTACATGATCCGTGGTAAAGACAGCTTTCTTTCTCCGGCAAGAGCTCTTCTCGATGCGTGCCAGGCAGGAAGCAGTGGTTGCCTTTCAGAAATTTGCACAGAAGGCACCATCGTCATGGACGTTCTGTACTTTTCCTCACAATGGAAAGAACCAACCTCCTTCCGTACATTTGCCTGCCCCTCCCCAGTACTAGGACAGGCTTGCGCCAATGGTTGCCACTCGTCCATGGGCCGTTACACCTTCCAATATTCCAACTGCCCAGGCCCGTAATAGTTGTTTGTTTACTTTTTCCTTCCCCTCCTCTTGTATTTGCCCCAAACGACTTTGGCTCTTACTCCAACCCAACAACTTTCGCTATCCGATTGGTATTTCCTATCACAGCGTCTATTTCTAGTACAAACTGTATTGACCCGATGGACATGAATCGCTGTAGCCCCTTTGGCCCTCGCATTTTTATATCACCTCCAATTCTAAGTTGGTGTTTTCTTTCATAGACTGGTCGCCCAGTCTAGATCTGGGGAATTCTCCACAACCGGCTACCACAAGCATCCTTAGATGACAAGTTATTATAGAGTCTGATGACCATTTCTAGGATATAGATTAAGGCATCCCTCTTTGGCGAAGCTTTTTCATAGAGGACGGCTGGATTTAAGCTTTTTGATCTAGACCGGCCGCACTTTCGGTTGCATTGACATTGAACCGTGCTCGGTTGTGCTGTATTACGGTGTACTTTTGATACTTAATCCCTCCCTCGGTAGTGCTTGGCAAAGACAGGCTGCTTCACAGCAAGACGTCGGATCGTGGGAAGTTGGGTGCATTTTCTATTGCCGTCGATTAAAAGATTGGTCAATGTGTCTCGGCTCGACCTGTTGACATTTTGCCTAGACCACAGTTCATCCAGGATCTCTTATGCCGGGGCGAGCAATATACTGTCCAAACCGAGAATTAAGAGAAACGACAGCAAAAGAGGAAACAATAAGAGAATAGGCACGGCTGCCCAGCGGCGTGAACTTCTCCTAGTGGTGGAATTTCTTGGCGAACTTCGACTGACTACAGCATCCGGGATAAAATTATGTGACCACGACAGCCACCTTCGATGGCGACGCAAAAATAAATAGGCGATAGGTTGTCAATTGGAAACACGAGGTGAAAAGTTAATTTATTCAAACGGTGGCAGACGCAGAAACAGAATGAAAAGCAGATGGGGGAGAAGCAATATCTACGTCCAAAGATAGATCCGGCAACAGTATCTCCTGTTGTCGTCCATATTTAGATACTTCGAACATTCAAGACCGCGTCATCTTTTCTATATGTCTTTCGGGTTCTAGACCATCGATATATTGTCCACGGCCAAAAGAACGCGGGGAAGGCAATATCGCGATATTGTAAGTCTGGGAGCTGCTCTCTTTTGTTGACAAGCGAGCAAGCAATGCCAAAGCCCTCCATCGTAGAGACCTCATGGCAGACAGAGATTTATGTATAAATAGAGGCTTTATTCCCTTCCTAGTTCATTATCTCTGTGCTAAGAATCATCTGCATTCAATCAACTGGAAGATACAGACATATCCTCTCAACACACTCTTTTCAACACTTTCAGAACCATCCCCTGTTCGCAATGAAGTTCGTCCAGGTCCTCCTCACGGCCTTTGCCGTCCAGGGCGCCATTGCCATCCCCGTTGAAGATACTTCGGCCACGACTGATGTTGCTGATGCCAACCAGCCCGGCCGTGCCGGAAACAACAACCATCCTGGTGCTGGTGCTCCCGGTGTCCCCGGTCCTGCTACCAACACTGGTGCCACCACTCCTGGCCAAAACCGCGGTGGTGCCTCTTCTGCTCAGCAACAGCAGCAACAACAAGAAGAGCAGCAGCGCAAGCAGCAGCAGCAGCAGGAAGAAGAACGCAAGAAGCAACAGCAAAAGGAAGAAGAGGAGCGCAAGAAACAGCAACAGCAACAAGAAGAAGACCGCAAGAAGCAGCAGCAGCACAAAAACCAAGGCGGCAATGGCGGGGCCGGAAACGGCAACTCCGGGAACAACGGCGCTCCCGCTCCTGTTCGTGGCGGCAAGGGCAAGGGTGGCAAGGGCAAGCAGCACAACGGCGCTCCAGCTCCAGCCACGGCCACGGACCCCACTACGGACGGACTTGCGGCCCGTCAGTTCGGCGGCGGTGCTGGAGCTGGTGCTGGAGCTGGTGGTTTCGGTGGAGCAACCGGTGGTGCCGGTGGTTTCGGCGGCGGGAAGGGCAAGGGTGGGAAGGGCGGCAAGGGCGGTCGCCGCAAGGGTAAGGGTGGCAAGGGCAAGGGCGGTTTCGGCGGGGCACCTGCTGGAGGTTCCGGTGCCGGTGCCCCTCCAACAGGCCCGCCTCAGTAGAGTCTGTGGCTACGACCTGAGAAGGGAGTGAAGAAGTGAGTAAGAGGCGCACAAGACAAAACAAATAAGATAAAACATATGTTTTGTTTGGTCTCAGTACTATCCTTGTTTTATTCTTTTCTCCTTTTTCTAACGTGTTCCAATCTACCTATGGATCATGAAGTTTTTATTCTATGTTTTGAATTTATGTTCACATGATAAGTTTGGATAGTCTTTTTTCTTCCATTGGTGTAGGTCACTTGGAACATTCACTTCAGGCACAGGCAGAATAAACAGGATCGCATACAATGACCCGAGACCAGGACATGCAGGCTGATGATATGTGCGCGGAAAGCAGGAAAAAAGGCTGGACCTTGTAAGAGGCAGTCAGTCCGGTTGTATTTTTAGTTTTATGCTAAGTTATGAGATGCTGAATGATTTATTTATCATTGTCCTAAGTGTTCGATTTTGTCATGTTTTATTTGAAACAATAAAAGGGTTCCTGGTTTTAATGACGAGTATTCTTTTAAAAAATGAAACAAATCAACAGATTGTAAATTTATATGCGATCAATACGACCTGTAAAAATAAATATAAATGAAAACAACCTACAACATTCAACGACAGTCGGGGTTTCCCTGTTTCCATTGTCTCTCCTCCCAGTTTTACAGACCTGGTACGTCGTACATCAGGCGAGTCAGTCATTGGCTCGCCTCTACATGTCTGTTTTATGTGTCTTATGGGTAATAGGATGGCGTTGCCGAGTCTAAGAAAAGACACATCAGACGACATGACATCGACATATCTCCAGTCTCTATGCAAGATGTGCAAGATTATGCACGGTCCTTGATATGCGATGCATTTTGCGTCGTACATTTATGATTGACAGGTTGACAGCGGGCAACGAGCGAGTTTGTTCAAGTTCCTTCAATGGACTTCAATGTTTGGGCATTTACGTCGTGGCTGTCAGTATTTTGCTCGCTGTCTCTCGGCCTCGTTGTGATCGGCGGCGTGGTGGCCGATCACGGCAAGTTTAACAATGAGATGGAGGAATGTTGGAGAATTGGACGAAGGTCCGGCTAAGTCGGCCCAGACAGGCCAGATCTGCCTTACGACGTTGAAGAGAGGACAAATACAAAGGTACAGGTCCTGATAAGGTGGTAAATAATATAGGTCGAAAAAGTCATTGAAATAAACGGTCATACACAACGTACGCACAAGTTTTCGATGCATATTGATGCAGCACACCGGCTGTCTGTCGGCTTGTCTCAGGGCGTCTATTCCGGCCTGATTGATATCTGCGGCGCAAAACTCTAATATTTTAGACGAGTTGCTAGGCGAAGATACTATCTTTATTATTATGTACATATACTTGTATTCGTATGCTATTCAGCTATTAGCCATTCCACTGTGTTGGGTTGATGGCTCGTTGTTTGTTTTCTTTTTGTTTGCCGCTGGCGATCATTTTGGGAGGCCCACTAACACCTCATTCACTAAAGTCACTAACATCACCGCACAGATCTACGCCCCCAGAATAGTGGAATTATACATTTAAAAAGAGGTTACGGGTAACTTGCAGTAGCGTCAACGTCTAGGAATGAGACCCAACCAAAATAAAGTTGAGACGGACAAGCCGGACAAAACAACAAGTGAAAACAAATCAGAAATCATCGTCGTAATTGTGAAAACAACGGAAAACAGGCCGCCCTAAGTGTCTGATAATACATCTAGTGAGAAAATAGAGAAAAGAAAACCTCAAGAAGAGACAGAATCATTGCCACTGTACCGAGACTTCTATCGTGAGATGAGACCGCATACTGCCTTCATATCCCTGCTTTTTCCTTCTCGTTTCTTCTCTTTGTATATCCACCGGATAGGAGACAATGAGAAACACTCTTGTCTCTGGATGTGTTTGGCAAATACTATATTCAATGAACAAATAGAAATGAGGATGGGTGAAAATAGATGACATGCAGACCCGGTCGGCAAAATGGTAAAGCCGGGTTGTGTCTAGGGTACCGAGTATTGTGTTTGCGTTATGTTTTTTGAGTGTTTGTTTCTACCCGTGGACCGTCGATCTTGACCGCAATTTCGCAGAGTGGGAGCCTCGATAGAAATGCATACGAATACTGTATACGCAACGGCCTTCCGTTCCAGAGACAAATAGTGACAAGATAGTGAGATAGTGTTTTGGGGCTTGTCTATCCTCAGTATATAAGACAGCAAGGCCGCGCCCATATTTTTGCTTCCCCATCATCAACAACAACCATCGACTCCGAGTACAATCGACAACGGCCTGCCTAGGACTTCGACCTACTAACGTCCCTTTTCGCAGCTCAACAATGACCCCCACAATGAACCATCTTCTCGTTGTAGCCGTCGCGCTTGCGAGGTAGGCTTTCCAATGCCCAACTGATTTCGGTTGAGTAGACTCTAACAGCTGCAGCCTCGCCAGCGCAAAGCCCGTCGACCCGCCCGTCTGCCCGACCATCACATCCACCGTCCCCGCGCCCAGCTGCTTCCCCAACTTTAACAACCGGACGTGCATCACCCCGGCCTGCATTATTTTGACGACGATCACGATGCCCTGCGGTTGTGAGGGCGCCGCGCCCACGGTGTTGTCGACGGCATCCTGTGCCTGCCCCGCGGGCTGTGCCACGGCCACGGAGACAATCCACCCGCCGTGCCCGTGGCCGACAGGATGGCCCACGGGCGTGCCATGGCCCACTGGTGTCTGGCCTTCTGGTGTCCCGTGGCCTACCGGTGGATGGCCGACTGCCTGGCCGACGTCGTGGCCTACTTCGGGCCCGGGCCGCCACCCCGGCCACGGCCCTGGCCATCCTCCTCCGGGACAAGGCCCCCACCACGAAGGCCCGACCCACGGCCGTTCGAAGCGGGTCAACAAGCCCTCTCACTGGTTCTTAGGTTAAGCCCCCATGGACAGACCGATGCTTGACCTCCCATAGCCAGCGCAAAACACGAGAAGCACTGGGGAGTGGGTGGAATGGACTTTTGAGAACGGAAAGAAGAAGGATGACAAACGAGCCCGGCAAACCGACAAGGCACAAGGCCCAGGGTGGAAAGGGCCAAGGACAAGGAGAACAAAGAAAGTAATGGGCCAGATTGTACATGCGGAGATGTGCTGGTTTGCCGGGTGGAGGTCGTTGTGAGAGAGGAAAGAGAGATAGACGATGGTGTCTTGTGTGTCGGGACTAGAGGATGCTTTTTTAGCCACACACACACACTCCCCCCAGTCACTGCACAATTGCACACGAATTTATGACAAGTTTTTGCTTTTTCTGCTATTCGATGATCGTTTCGTTTCTTTTCTTCGCTTTGATATTCATGGCATCGCCTCTTCAGTCTGTCGGATTGCGCGGATCGTAAAGCTCATAGTCTTCGTCGTCGGTGTCGCTTTCCATTTCGTCTTGCACGTCGTTGAGTCCTGGAAGCGGTTGTGGTGGCGGATGAAGAGGTGCTGAGACACCTGGCACGGATGTTCCGCCAGAGCTCCCTGTTGATGTCACCGGCAGAGAAATAATTGGAAGGGCCAACGACGACTGTTGCGCCGTGTCGCCACCCGCCGGTGCCGTACTTTCGTCCGCCACGGCCGAAAATGCCGACTTGAAGCCGCCTTTGCGGAAGCCCTTTTTGGCACTCGAGGCTCCAGCAGAAGCAGACGAGTCTTGCCCATCCTCTCCCAGCTTGATGCTGATGACGGCGTCCGTGGCTTTCGCCTCCATACGGCGTGCACGCGCAGCCACTGTCGGGTCGCGCGTCATGGCCTTCATGTCCTTCATGCGCTGCTTGTGCGCGTGGTCGTACGATGACAGGTGTGCCTCGTACTCGTTCATGCGCGTGTATCCCTTTTGGCAGAGCTCGCAAAAAAAGGCTCGACGGGCCTCGCGAGCCGACGCGGTCTGCGCCGGCGGCAGTGTTTGGAATCTCTGGCTGTATTAGTGGGGGAAAGTGACAGATAGTGTGGAAGGGATACGTACAGGAGGCATGGCGAATACGGATCAAGACGCGATGTTTCGTGGTCGTTGATGAGAGTTGCATCTGGATGACTTGAAAGGAAACAACTTCGAGAACGCCAAGGCAAGGATGTGTGGGGGGCGCGTGAAGTGCATTGACCACTGTAAGACGGCTAGCTTATGGGCACTAATCTGCACTAATGCGCACTATTAAAGGTCGCCAGCGCCCGTATTCTTCAACAACCAAACTCTTCTTCTTTCAACTCGACAAGTGTTTTAAAAGGAAAGAAATATACTTTGATTACCAAACAAGATATTTTGAACGTCCCGTATCGACAATGAGCCCATTCTTGATCGTCACCATGGTATCGATGCGTACAAAGATACTTTCCCACTCTCCTCCCTCACGATGATATACTTTTGCAGAAAGAGAAGGCAATAAAAAGAAAAAAAAAAAGAAAACAACAAAACACGCTTCCAAAACGCCATTTCCAATAATCAATATGTCGTCACTCCACCATGGTATATTCACGTCGCCGTTACTTCATCGCGCCATCACGGCGCCACCTCTCGGCCTAGGACCAGATCGAATGTCGCCGGCTTCGCTAGATCGAACTGCCCAACAGGTGCCAGGCCGTCGTAGCGATGCTCCGTCGCCTTTTGCTCGACGTACTCCATAGCGGCGTCGCGCACAGCGGTCCAGTCGAGGTTGGATGTTTTGCCCATGGCGCTGTTGCGGCCGGCCGCAGTACTGTCTTCGGCGAGTGCTTCGAGCGCCGACCGCAGCCAGCCAACACAGTTCCAGCCGGGCTTCTGGTTAAGCCTGTCCTTTTCGGTTAGGGGTGCCACAGGGACAGGAACGCCGCGCAGAATGGTTTCGAGGCTTGCAGGATTGCGGATCTTGCCGATGAGCACGCGGGCCAGCAGCATGAGGTCGTAAGTCGGCATCGTCTGCTCGGCATACGTCCATGTTGCGGACGATGAAGCTGAGGATGAAGACGCTGTGGATGAAGCGGCGGAAGACTCCTCAGTCGGGCTGCTGGCAGTGCTGTCGCTGCCGCCGCCGGTATGGCTCTCGGTGGCGTGGTATTTGGTGAGAAGCGTGTCCTCGTCCTCGATTTTCGGTCCACGCAAAAGCGCCCAATGGTATCTAGACAGTCAGCATGGTTGACGGCATATAATTTGGTTTCGCTCTCTCGACTCACCTGTCCTCACCGCCAGCCATTTTGACGGCGCCTCGCCGGACGTAGAGGCCTACGTAGAGGCGGTCTTTGTTGCGTCGCATCGTTGCACCCATGTCGATCAGAGCAAGGTAAGTCAGACGTGGGACTTTTGGTGATGTTGGTGATGTTGGTGATGTTGCATATTTCGTGGAAAGTACAAGCCAAAGAGATGAACGTAAAAGTAGAAAAGAGAGAAAAGAACGGTAGGGGCAAAAAGAAAAGACAATCGGAGGTACTGGCAGACTCAGACTCGAAAACTGGAAAATGCACAGCGGCCTGATCGAAGCCAGGGATACAAATGCAATTATCTTGCGGTGTCCCGAGGGGGTTCCGATATGTCGAGCAACGCCAGGAACGTGCGTCCGCTTATCGATAAACTTTATAGAGGCAGGAGCGTCTGTCATTCCTTCTTTTGCACCTTCCTCCTCCCTGCTTCCATGCCTCCCTGGTAACAGCTCTGCTCCTGCCTTGTATTCTCCAGAGAATCCCCAGAGCATCTACAGTTTATCGTGTACTCGGTACAGCTGCTGCCCAAAAAGGGAAGTTCACGCGGAAGGTGCGCCTGCCGCCCCACTCTCGCCAATCCCGCCAATGGCACTGTCGCGTTATGCCATTATGTGTTCTGTTTGTCAGGGGACCGCCTTCCCCTTCTTTGGTGGACCATGCCGTCATATCCCAACAAAAAAGGTAGGACAGGCAGCGGACGACGCCAAAGTCAAAGTCAACGCCTATGCCAGAGTGGCAGGGACAAAAAAGGGACAGACACCACACGATCAAACAACCAACCAAACTAACAATTCCAGAGAGGGCGCCACCAAACAGCCCTCGTGTCTCACATCAATCTATCGCGCTCCCTTTGTTTCCTTTTGTCCTCTTACGTCTTCAAGCCTGTCCATTCGTTTCGTTCCTTTCCTTTCTTTTGATTCCTGTGGATTTCTCGTCTCCCCTCGTGTCGTCACCCCTGCAAACTTGTGTCTCGTCTCCCTCCACCATCATGAGCAACTCTCGGCCAGCGCTGGCTGGCAAGGCGTCGCAAGACACGCTAGCAACGTTGCTGGAACTCGAGCCCATGCCCATGCCCGACTCGCCGCTGCCGACGCCCAGTGCGGGGACCGACAAGGAACTGCCGCCGCTGCTAAGTGAGGGAAGCGGCGACGATGTTGAGAAGGGCTCAAACGCAAACTCGAGCTCGAGTTCACCAAACGGACACGGCCACAGTCGGTCAATCTCTGCGGCAAACAAGGGAACCACCGCCGCCCTCGGCCTCAGCCACGGCCACGGCGCCGTCTACTATCGTGAGTAAATCGCCAGGGTACCATTTAAATCCCCCATACTGACTTCCTGTAGTCTCCCGAATCCAGCGATACTCCTCCTACGCTTTCACCATCTTCTCGTCCGTCCATCTGGCCACCACCTCCCTCATCCCCTTGGCCACCCGCTCCGTCCCGGCCTCCGAGTCCTACCTGTTGCTCGCCCGCGAAATCTACCAGACCCGCCTGTCGGAACCCTTGCTGGTCTTTGTGCCCATAGCCGCCCACGTCGCCGCCGGCGTCGGTCTGCGCCTCGTGCGCCGCAGTCAAAACGCCCGCCGCTACGGCCGAACCAACGCCAGCAACTGGCCCCCTTTCAGCTTGATCGCCGCATCAGGCTACGCCTTTGCCGCGACCATTGGCGCTCACATCTTTTTGAACCGCTACCTGCCGATCGTGGTCCACGGCGACAGCTCCGATATTGGCCTCGCCTACATTGCCCACGGCTTTGCGCGGCACCCCCTCGTCGCCTGGCTGTCGTACACCACATTCCTGGCCTCCGCATCGGGCCACATGGTCTGGGGCTGGGCGCGGTGGTTGGGTATTGCCCAAGGAGCAAAGTGGACAAGTCCAGATTTGTTGCGAGGTGGCGACCGGGACCGCTCCTCTAACGCACGTGAGCCTAAGGAGCTCCAGAAGCGGAGGCGGCGCACGTGGCTTTTCGTGCAGGGCGGTGTTCTGTTGACGTTCTGTCTGTGGGCATCGGGTGGCCTGGGAGTCGTGGCAAGAGGAGGTGCCGTGCAAGGCTGGATCGCCAAGGTATATGACGAACTGTATGACACGGCACTGCTGTTGTGATGAGGGGTGCATCGGTTGTTACCTATGCTTGCGTTTGATTTTTTTGTCTTGATTCTGCGTTATCTTGCATCTTGGCGTGGTGTCTGGATTCTCTTTGGAGCTACGGCGTGGGGCTCGGTTATGGGATGGAGCATATTTACTTTGCACAGGGGAGAATATCACGGGGACAATTTCATGGGCGGAAGTGGTTGAGCGTTTCATGGGACACAAAATGTGTGGCCATTATTTGTTCTTTTGATTTATAGCGACCCCGAGTTTTTTCTATCTTATAGCTGGTTTGCATTATACCATTTCTAGAAAATTCAAAGTTCTATAATCCTTATCCTCCTTTTAGATCCGAATCTCTTGACGTCTAGGTTTATGCCAGAGAGGCAGCGTCGCCAGACTTGAGCTTGCCGGCACCAACCAGGCGGCTGACCTCGCTGCTCCACACCTTCTTGATCTCGTCCGACACCGTCAGGCCGTTGAGGCGCGAAGCCAGATCGCCAATCTCCGAGGGGTCCAGCTGGCCCTGCACCAGCTCGACGTCGCCCAGCACCTTGTCGATGGTGGCCGCGTCGGCAGCACCGCCGGCCGCAAAGTAGTTAGCGTCCTTGACGGAGCCCTTGAGCACACGCTTGTTCTTCTTGACAGCGTTCTTGGCCGCCTCCTTGGCC
The DNA here is from genome assembly GCA_021396375.1 of Sporothrix mexicana. Taxonomy (NCBI): domain Eukaryota; kingdom Fungi; phylum Ascomycota; class Sordariomycetes; order Ophiostomatales; family Ophiostomataceae; genus Sporothrix; species Sporothrix mexicana. The sequence continues at coordinate 77,868 of WNYC01000020.1, read as the reverse complement.
TTCTTGGCCGACTCGCGGTCCGCCTTGGCGGCCTCCTCGGCGGCCTTGGCGGCCTTCTCGGCCTCCTCCTTGGCACGGGCAGCCTCCTCCTTGGCGGCCTTCTCAGCGGCCTCCTTGTCGAGACGCTTCTTGTTCTTGGCGGCGTTGGCCTCCTGGCGGAAGCGCTTGATGCGCTCGTCGCCGGCAGACGCATCGTCCAGCAGCTTGCGAAGACGGGCGTTGTCCTCGGCCTTCTTCTTCTTGCGCGCGTTGGTGTTCTTGCGCTCCATGTGGCGCTTCTGGTCGCGGTTCTCGTTGTCGTCGGGCACGTCCTCGTCGAGGTACTCGAACGAGCGCCAGCTGTCAAAGTTGTACCAGAAGTTGTAAAAGTTCTCAACGGACTCCTTGTCGGCCGACTCGCTGCCAAAGGAGGGAACGGGCTGGACACGGCTGAAGCGAGCCTCGGACTTGAACACGCGGCTCCACAGCTTGTAGTAGTCGCCCGAAGCAAGCTGCTTCTTGGTGGGCGGCTCGACATCGGCCTCCTCGTCGACCGAGTCGAACTGGCGGCGGCGGATGGGGTCCAGCAGGACCTCGGTGGCCTTCTGAATGCACTTGAAGAACTGGTCGTCCTCGGTGCCGCCAGCGGCCGCCTTCTTGTCGGGGTGGTGCTTGAGCACCTTGCGGCGGTGCGCCTTCTTGATCTGCTCCTCGCTGGCCTTCCAGCGGTAGCGGCTCAGGCCCAGGACGGCGTAGTGGTCTTGGGTCTATCGTCCGGTGTGTTAGTATTTTATTATCGCGGTATCCTTGACAGATTTGCACCCATGCAGTCTTTCTTACCTTCCAGTCCTTAGCCTCGCGCAGGAGCATCGAGGGGTCCTCGGGCTCGCTGATATCGCCATCGTCGTCGCCAGAGTCGACCTTCTTGGCACGGGCCTCCGCCTCTATGCGGTCGTCCTCGGAGAAAGTGCGGTTGTGGCGCACACGGCGGGCGTGCGCAAGGTACTGCGGGCCGACAGGCTCGAGGCTGCGGTGGGTGCCCGCAGACAGCGACTTGTACTTCTTGATGTCGCCATCGGCAGACCAACCAGCCGGCAGGCTGGGAACAAACCGGTCGGCAATAAGAGTCGTTGCGGCAGCCATGGTGAGAAGATGGATGCGTTTGACGGGAAAGGAGGGAGGGAGTTGTTGATAGATGGTGGGGAAGGAGAGAGAGAAAGAGTGGAAGAGAGAAGGCAGGAGCAACCCAGCGAGAAAAATACTCGATAAGCTTGTCTACTTTTTTTTTTTGAGACCTAGGGGACGCCCCACTATTTGTTCCCGCCTTACAGTTTCGGCCAATCAGGGTCCACATTTGACTTCGTGGTTGGACATGTGACCCACTTTTCGAAGTTCTCCAATGCGAATCGAGCATATGAGAACATCTGGATCTCATTCTCACTCTCATAAGTTCATCCCGTCGCAGCATCCTCCACGAACAGCAGGGTCGCCCTTTACATCGAACCGACAAATTTCACAGCTATGTCGGCAATTCAGGCATACAGAAACCTTTTCCGGGCCGCAAGGATCGCCTTCCAGGGTGAGTCGGGGGCATATATTGGATCTGGAAAAAAGGAGCGATGAGCATCCAAGATTACATCTTCACATGGGCTGACACAAATAGGCGACATGCGGGTCATGTCGGGTGCTCGCGACGAGATTCGCAAGTCTTTCCGCGACAAGGCAAACCTGCCCGAGGCTGAGGTCCAGCCGGCGCTGGACCACGCCGCCGAAGTGGCCGCTTTCCTGCGGACAAATGTCGTCCAGGGCAAGAGAGAGCCCGACGGTGTCTACAGTACGTGCCATGCAGCCGTGGATTTTTTTCTTGAGCACAGTTTTGCTCTTTTTATGAGTTTTAGCTTACTAACCATGATAGGACTGAGAATACACGAGGAGACAGAACGCGGCGACAACGACACAATCAAGATCGGGGGCGGCAAGACGGTCAAGATTGACGGCAAGACGTGCGCTGACAAGTAACTTACTCGGCCATCCTAAAATAATAAAAAAATACCACCAAAATAAGTTAAAACGAAACATCCGCATCTGACCCAAAGTCATCACAACGCCCAAAGGATGATGCCGGTGGGATGGGGATCTGTACGATAGAAGAGCATGATATATGACCAGCATTGAATATAATGGAAATCTCCCAATGATCGACCCTAAAATCAAAGCCGTATTATTTCCTATGAAACTGTATTGTAAAAGTTATCCAAACAGTCATCTGAGAACATCAGGCTTGGTGAAGCAGTTTAAGGTGGTACCACAGTACACGCCGAAACGTCACACTTATAAAGCGTACAATCACTTAATTAAATATGAATATCCAAAACGGATACAAGAAATGATAAACATCATAATCTATCAAATATTTACGGCTGCTCCTTGAAGCCTTCGTATACGTTGAAGTCTATCTCATATTCTGGTCAATCTCGACACGTGACCAGGCCAAACTTGTCATGTGTGGAGCTTACCCCTGGGGACCCACTTTCCGGTGTTGGATTGACGTCTGTCTCCAACATCACTCCTGGCCTAGCATCGCGTGTCCTAGACACCTCTTTGCGGAGGAAACCCAAAACACCTTGTTTTATGCGCCGCGACGACCTTTGAGCGTTTTTGTGATTTCAGCTCCTCAATGGCCGTCCCCTCCACATACGAAGCTGCACCGTCAGACGGAGACGGCGATTTTGTGCGCGACTCGTACCTCGCCTACGTTGTTCCTCTAGCGACAGAAAGCCACCTCGAGCAGGACCTCGAGCTATGCGCCAGCAAGGGGCAGTCGTTGCAGGCATTTATCGAGGGGATCGAGGACAGAGAGTCACTTTTTTTTGGTACATCTTGCCCCCCTACCCTATTTATTGGAACAATCACTGACTTCGCAGACGAAACTGTCGATGTTTACTTAATATTGCGAACCCCGTACCAGAGCGAGCCGCGTCTACGAAGCTACCTCGAGCGCCTTGCGATTGTCCTCGAAGCACAGATCCTAAACAGCCATGCATCCGGGCGAGAGACAGCCGCACCGGTGGTCGAGACCATCTTCAACGGCATTGTCGAGAACGTCCACGAACCACTAGCGATTGTCAGCGATCCGGATGTTGTGTCAGGCAAAACGGCCGTCAAGGGCATCAAGGGCAAGGCCGGCCAAAGCAAAGAGACCGGCGACGACGAGAGCAGCGGGAGCGACGACAGCGAAGATACCCAGACAGAAAAGGCAGACAAGGATGGCGGCGAACAACAAACAGAGGCCGACGAGGTCGTAAGGCAAACGTACTGTCTGTGGAAGCTGCCCGTGTTTCTGGCACGACCACGCGCAAGGCTGCATGGCCCGTCGGCTTCGTTTGCTGCTGCGGCGAGCTTGAAGGCGGCGTCGTCAGTCGCGGCCAAGGCGGGCGCAGCTGGAAACGGCTCCCTGGCTCCGTACAGCGATGCAAACGGACTGCTGGGCGGCCTGACGCCGTCTGGGCGCATGGCCGGCTATTTGCAGAGCCGCGAGCCCAGCGGCTTGAATCTGCTCGAGTCGTTTGGCGGCGACCCGGCGCTGGCTGGCGCATGGCCGCGGCTGTCGGCGCAGCGTGTGTCGCGTGTTGCGCCGGCGGCCGCTGGCATGAACCCACGCTTCCAGCCTCGGCCATTGCGTGGGCTCAAGTCGATCGCTTTCAACATCTTCCCGGCGGTGCATGCGCGCGTAAGGTTTGCGCGACCAAACGCGGCACCGTCCAGTCCCGCCGTTGTCGCCATGCTGGAGATTGATTTTACTCCTTTTTTCGACTGCGAGGCCGTGCTGTCGAGCATCAACCTGTCACTACCGTCGGGCCAGGTGACCGACCTAAATACTGCCGACGGTCTCGCCCTGCCGCTCTACTGCGTGGCGCGCGACCACTTTACCTTTTTGTACCGACTTGCGCCTCTCGAGTTCGACGTCAGCCGCCCACCATCTCAGCACCACAACGTTCCGGGTCGGGTATCGGGTGCCCATGGCGGTAGTTTTAGCAGTATCGGTGGAAACGGCTATGGAGGCAACGGCGGCGGCAGCGCAGCGGCCCGTGATCTCGATATTTCGATTGAGGTCAAGGTCCTCGTCAAGCCAGGCATCTGCACCCCCATCCTCAAAATGTCCTGGGCCACGAGCCTCGACTTCACTCTTCCTGTGAACCCCGGGTTCGGCACCGCCCTCCTGCCGCCGCCCTCCATCCAACGTGCCCACCGCCCTTCCCAGCTGTCCATCGACGGCATGTCCTCCTTCACGGCACCGTCCATTAGCCGGCCGGACGCACTGCCCTCCCTCGAAGCCGCCGCCACACACAACACGGCCACCACCATTCCCGATTTCGGTATCACCATGACCTTCACTGCGCCCTCACACAAAGTCTATGCCGGCGAAGAGTTTTGCTGGACTGTGTTTGTTGTCAACCGCGCTTCCACGATGCCGCTCACCCCAACACTGCCCACAAGTGCATCCTTGGGTGCCGGCGTTGTGCCGCCACAACCGCCCGGTCCCCGCAAACTCGCCCTGATTGCCCTCCCCAAGCGCCGCCGCAACGACGTGCGTGTCATCCGGCCGCCGTCGACAGCTGGTGGTCGGCATCCTCGACTCGGCGCATCAGGCGCGTTAGACGACTCGGGCAATGGCCCCGTCGAAGCCGTTGCCGATGCTGTCCTCGACGAAAACATTGTGCACGCCATGCAGCGCAGCTCCTTGGTTGACAGCACCGACGTTGTGTGCCTGAGCAGTGCCGACACACGCGTGGGCCCTTTGGCGCCGAACGCGTGCCACGTGGTCGAGCTGCGTTTCGTGGCGCTGCGGGCGGGTGCTGTCGGCATCGAGGCAATCCGCGTCGTGGATCTGGGCTCGCAGGAGCATGTGGATGTGCGGGAGCTGCCGGCCATGATCATCTCAGAGGGCCGGCGGGGCGACGATGAGAAGTGACGTAGAAAGCGAGGCAGCGTGTAATGTACCATAATACCAATTTTATTTCTTGTATATCGTTCACAAGCAACAAGAATCATTGATCGCATGGCGTGTGATGTAATGAATAGACTAAAGCAGGGCAGCCGACTCCTATAAACGCCAGTCTACGCATATGCACTGTTCGTAGGTAATAACTCATAATGTCCCACCGTTTGAATCCCAAGACCCTGTATACTTCCAAATCCTGTTCCAATCCTTCCCTAATAAGCACCCGCTGTGAATATATACGTTACTTCCCAAATATGATCTGTCGTGTATTGTGCATTCTTTTTGTAGTTTCCGATTCATTTGTTGTCTTTCGCCCTCGCTGTGACACGTCGTTTATGCCAGGTTGTCAATTTCGTCGTCCCAGCCCATCTGCGCATACAAAGACTGCACACTGTTTCCGCCGCCAACATTGTGGGTCGTAGACGCAGCAAGTGGACGAGACAAACGCGGTGTCGACACCAATGGTGTTGCCAAGAGAGGCGTGGCCATAACACGCTTCATTGCGGCAGAGTCCTCCATGGTGACTGACCGCACCTTGGTCGGCGTCTCGAAGAGGGCGGAGCGGCGCTGTGTGCTCGTCGACAGTAGCGTGTCCCGGTTCTCCGTTTGCATCATTACTGTGGCCGATGGCTGAGAGCGGGCTTGCAGTGGAGACGATGCCGGAATCATGTCGCCTTCCAGCAGAGAAGGCCTAGCCTCGTTTAGTCGCCGGAAGACGTTCGGGTTTGCCCCGCCAGCGCTGCTCACAACCTGTGGTGCCACTCTACGGGCAGCCACGGGCGATGACATGGGCACGGACTCTTCTTCCTCAGGGAACGTCTCGAGCCTTGACGCCCGCGCCATGGAGACCTTGACTGTGCCAACGGCGTTCGTCGTGGTTGTCGTTGTTGTGGCCGTAACGGACGTCGACACTGCCGGTGCAGCTTTAGCTACGGAGTCAGGCACGGATGTAGATGTACGAATAGGTGTGGCCTGGATTCGGGCTGCCGATGGTGTGCTCGTGATTCTTGGCGAAGCAGGAAGAAAGTCCATCTGGGTCTGGTGTTGACTGCGGCCTGGGAACAAGAGCTCGCGGTTGACAGGCAAACGGTACGGCTCCTGATTGGCCTGGCTATGACCGTGGAATTCCATAGTTGTCGTCGTCGTGGCAAAGACATCACGGAAACGGTTGTTGACTGGCGTTGCCTTGACCTGCACTCTCTCGCCAGGCGATGGGCGTGGCTGCTGTTTTCGCGGTTCTACAAATGTTAGCTAGGAAGATGTGACACGTCTTGGGAAGTGTGCCGACTTACTCTTCTGGTTCTGGATGCCAAACATGCGCTTCTCAGCCGCTTCGACCGTTGCTTTGCCGGCCAGCTCACGGTTGGGCTTCTTAAGGGCCGAAATCGCTTCCTGCAGCTCGGCATCGACAAGCGCCTTTTTGCGCGCACGCGACTCTTCTGACCGGCCTGCACTGTTGCTGGGAAGAACAACGTCAGCAGACGAGCTCCGTGCCAACGTGTTGGACGGCCGCTCTTTCAGCGAGGTGGACGATGCGCGGCGGGGGATGCTGGCCAACGCGGGTTCGCTATTCTCACGCTTGAGGCCAGGGATGGGAGCTGCCGTGGCACTGCGCATCTGGGCAATTGCATCGTTGGGTCCGCGAGACACGCTGCGCCGGAGTCGCTCCGTTGACAAAACACGCTCCAAGCTACGAGTCTTATCTGTCGAGGCTGAAGATCGTTTGGTTGCTGCACCAGGCTTTGATCGAGAGTGATGTTTGGAGGACGACGACTTGTCACGAGATGACTTGGCATCCGATGGCGACTTGGTCGAGTTGGCCGCTGTCTTGGATCGAGATCCGGACACCGAAATCACTGGTCCTCCCAACTTGCGGTTGAGGGAGTCGCATACAAGGGGCAACCGGGGCGAGAAGAACGGCACAACGATATCGACACAAAAGTCCTTGAGCGGGTCGGAATGCGCCGGCTTGGTCGTCTCCACTTCGCCAGCCGGACGGGGCTGTGATTCTGCCATGGCCCGAACATCATCAGATGTGGTGGATTGCCAGATGCAAAGGCGGTCGGCATGGACATCGATAAGCAATGGCAGGTTGTGCTTGTTCCGCTTCTTCGGGGCCTCTTTCTTGGCTGGGGTAACTGCCATGCCTGGAAGCTGACTCTCGCCAGCATCGCCAGCGGGCCGCATCGTTTCCAAAGCCATAATCTCCAGAATCAGAATCATCTGCAACTGCGTTTCACGCGTGCGTAGGCATGCGATTGTGTACTTGACTTCTTCAGGTCTTGGGAAGACCTCGTCGTCGCGTGGTGCTGGCTTGTTGGCGGCCCACCACTTGCGCACATGGACGTCCTCGTCGGTGTAGAGACCACTACTCCCCAACTTCACCTTCTTGGGCTTTTTGGACTTTCTTTTCGTCTCGGTATGATCTGATATCTCTTCGAGTGTACGCAGGTGGGACACCAGGCCTGGGACAGTCTCGCGGTATTTCTTGTCGATCGTCGCTGTGGTAAGGATGACACTTTTCAAGAAGTCAATAAGCTCGTCCATCTCTAGGTTGGAGTCGCAGTCCAGATGGAAGGCGGCGCGAGCACGCGACAGGGGGCCTTTTGCAAAGTACGCCAGGGAGCCCTACATAACATTAGTATAAAAAGTTCCAGGTGCAAGGCAGCCAGGGGAGAACATACCAAAGAGTGATACAGTGCCTCGAAGTACTGGTTGCGGATGTTCTGGAATATATCTTCTGCAGTAGGTGGACCGGCTGGCTCGGCTGGCTCAACCGGTGCTGTTGGCTCCGTTGACGAGCGTTTGGTGTTATCAGACGCAGGCGGTGTTGGGAGAACAGCAGACTTTACCAGCTGACTTTGTGGGCGGGCTGGGAGCTCGTCGTTTGTATCGTCGTTCCCAATCGGCAGATCCAAGGTCGGTTGGGAGTCTTCGGCCCTCTCTAGCAGTGGCGATGGCATTTCGTTGACCTGGCTTGCAGAGGCAGCATCTGGCACGGCCTGTGATGCTGGCTTGCGTCTCACTATAGACTGCAGCTCAGCAATGGCCAGCCGTTTTCTTCCCCGCTCTTTGTAGACCTGAGGTGTGATTAAAGCTGGCTCCTCGCCCTTGCCTGATGCTCGGGCTGATGCCGATGCAGGCATCCGTTGCTGGCAGACCGCAGTAGCGTGCTGGCCAAGCTTGGTAATGTCCACCCAGCTGCCGAGCTTGCACAAAACATAAAGACCAGCTTCATCGTCCCGCTCAATGGCGAATAAGCTGCTGGCGCTGCTAAAGCCGCCTGAACTGCCAGAGTTGCTCGAAGGCGACCGAGCAATAAGAATATTGGACCCAAGACGGCCCTCTAGGTCCAAGATGCGAATCTGAGACTGGGCGTGCCGAGAAGACGGCAAATCGCCGCTTGGAGACGAGAGATCGAGACATGATAACGGGAGATGCTCGCGGGGCAGAAGCATCATAGGGAACAGCGTGCATGGCCGTGATAATGGATTCGGTGGATGGGACTGTTGTTGTTAGAACACATAAGTGACAGGCCAAAGGGTATGGCCATGTATATAACATAACATACCCGAACAACTATCGACGGTTTGAGAAGCTCGTCTGCGGACAGGACGCCAGCATCCTGCCGCCTTCTTTTGGCGTCCTCTGGGACGTCATGGTCGCTGCGTCTCTTGCGAGGGACAGAGGCTGGCGAGGCGCCGTGCAGGGAGCCGCCGCCCGAGGATAATGGGTGTTCTCTTTGCTGTGAAGATGGTCTCTGCGAATTTGAAGCTGTTTGGCGCGGGGTCGCGTGGGAGCTCGACCGCTTGTGTGAAGAGGACATGGGAGCGGCAGCAGGAGGTCGTGAGCCTGCTCTTATGCGAGCATTGTGCTGTGTGTCGTGAGAGGTAAACAGCACGGAGGTTGTGAGGATATAATTTGGTGTATGTCGTAAAATGGTTAAATAGTATCGTCGTCTAAAATTCGCATAGTAAATAGAGTAGCTACTTCCAAATAGCAGGTACAGGATGTTTGGTGGTGCAAATGTCTTCAGTAGGCCGCTTTCCTATCGTGGAGTGGCTAGCTCAAGACGCGGTCGGCGCGTGTGAAGGAAGGAACAGTGCGAATTGAACAGTGGCAGTCGCGTCCTTGTAATGCTCCACTCTAGTCAGGCCCAGTCAGGCGGGTCTTCACGTGATTCGATTTGAGGTTTGTCTCTTAATTGGCAGCAGGTCTGACTTCTCGATTGGCACGCCCAAAGCTCGATCCGGAGTAAGTGCCCCTGTTGTGTTCTGATCACCCACTGGGGCATCAGTGTGCTGTTCTCTGCTTGTCCTCCGCTAAAACGACCAAGAACACAGCACTCTATCAGCAACTGAATGTGGGGTAGCATCACACTCTGGCCAGTCACAGCACACCGGCAGTCGCTCTTGCCCCATTTGCAAGCCACAAAGCACTTTGTGCTCCCCTTTGCACCTTCCATTACAGCGTTCTGGCGCGGCTTCCTTCTCGAGAGACAACATTCGCCACCACGTCCGTCGCCAACATCGGATCAAGCTCAAACGGAACCTCTTCCAAATCAACATCTAGAAACGAACGCCCATCTGCGATTCAATTGCGGCGATTCAGCTGCTACCCCTTTTGGCCCCGGCCCTACGCCTCAGATATCCATCCCGATCGTGTTCTGCGCGACGTGTGCTCCGAGTGTACGTACAGCTTTCGTCCAATCTATCGCCGAGGAGGAATCGACAAGACAGCACTTCCTCTTCCCCAACGACGGCCGCAATGGACGCTTTTGGCCCGGCATAAGACTCAACGACACCCGCCGGCCTCTATAAGGGAGCGTGGTTTCATCTGCATCCATTTCGTTTTCCACGCAGGACGTCGCCACACTGTTGGCTGCCTCCACGCACGCTCATTTCGAGTCCCCTCATCCTCCATTTACGACGAACTTTTGCCTGCAACCGCAGCAGGTTTTGTTCTCTCTTTGCACACCCCACACGCCCACCATGCCGTCCGAGGCTTCGCCGCGCGTTAGATTCGCTTATACCGACGATGAGCGTGCCCGCCCCGAGAAGTCTAAGAGCTATCGGCAGCAGCAGAACTCATTCGCCACCGACTCCCCCCTCTCGGCCGACAAATCTCCTCTCTCCTCAACAACCTCACCTTCCTCAACCACATCCTTTGGAGCGCCCAGCGGTATGACTAGAAGCCACCGCGGCTCGGGCCCTATTGGTGTCACGGCCGGCATCGCTTCTGTCATGAACAGCAACCCTTCTAACATTGCTACTGCTGTTAACAATGGCAACGGAACCAACGGCGTCACAACCGACGTCTACGGCAGCAACCCTTCTAATGTCGGGGGTGCTTGGCCACAGCGTCCCCCGGGCCCCGGCCGGACCTTGTCAAATGCATATCAGCCGCAGAGACGGCCGGGGACACAGTCGTCGTTTGCTGGCATTAGCGGGTCAGAATCGCGTGTACCGACGGCCAAGCCACGACAGCTCACGGGCGGCTCGACTTTCCGGGCCCAAGAACGCGAGTACGTGAAACGCCTGCGCGAGCAGGACTATGCGGCGGGATATTTCGACAACATGAGCAGCGCCGACGGACAACATGCCGACTCGGATTCGGAAGGCGAGACCCCTTCGTCTGAAGGCCCCTTTGACGATCGCTATGACCAGGAGGCCATTATGTTCTACAACTACGACGACCTGCACCCGACCGAAGAAGACATCCGCGACGCGTCCAACCGCGAACGGCTCGAGTGGCACGGCATGCTCGAGGCTGTGTTGACGGGCGACGTCGTGCGGCAGGAGAAGAAACGTCTGATTGGCGCGGGCGAGGACCAGAGCGGCAAGACGGTGCAAAAGGGCGAGCTCTGGGTCGGCATCCGCTCCAAGACGTGCGGCCGGCAGATCAGTGTTCAGCGGCGCATGATTGAGGAGTCGCGAAGCAAGGTCGACCGCATGATTGACGACATTATCAACTTCCGCGTCGAGGGTGTCAGCGAGGCGGGCAAGACATCGACAGAACAGGTTGCCGACGTTTTGGGCAAGATTGAAAAGGCCGAGTCGCTGTACCCGACACGCGCGGCGTTCTTGGCTGCCCACAAGGCGGCCGCCACGACACTCTACGAAGACTCCTGTGACACGATTGTCGCATGGAGCAACACGACTGACACAATCAACCGCGAGCTGGCTATTCTGCGCAAGTGGGTCGGTAACGACGAACTCGACTTTACGCGCTCGCGGGAGAAGTCACCGAGCGGCAACGGCCTGAGCGATGATTCCTCTTTCCTGGATCGTCTGCTGAAGGAGGAGGGCCTGCGGTCACTCCACGAACACTACGAAGAGGATGGCAAGAGCCGCCGGCGTAGTATGCTGGAGGGCATCTCCGAGACCATCCTCAAGGCCAAGGACACGCTCACGATGCGGTCTGCCGAGTTCCGCACACGCCATCTGCCATCGCATGTCGAAGATCTGCTCACACTCATCAGCTTCCCGGCTCGCTTGATCGAGGAGATTGTCAAGGTGCGGCTGGCGTACGCCAAGAAGATGAAGGAGTCGGCCCAGCAAAACGTCCTGATGCAGGACCAGATGATCTCGCAGTTCCAGGTGCTGCTCAACCTGGCCATCAAGATCAAGCTCGAGTACGTGGCCATATCGCAGCCCGAGCCCGGCTGGGAACTGCCCAACTGGATCGACGAGTCCTTTGACCAGGCCATCTTGGACGCGCTCAAATACTACTTCAAGATGCTCAACTGGAAGCTCAGCAGCAACCGCAACACCTTCAAGGAGGCCGAGCTGCTGTTCCAGGAGTGGGAGTTTGCCAACGAGATTGGCAGCCACCTGTACCACGGAGACGTCGAGGTTGCCGAGCAGTTCAGCTCGCTGACCTTCAAGGCGCTCAACCGGCTCAGCCAGACGTTCGACAAGGAGCTTCAGCGCCGCCCCAAGGAGACGATCTCGGACATGAGCAAGCGGTACAAGCAGGTGCTGGACTCGGTGCGTGTCCGGCAGCGGATGCTGCAGCGGTTCTCGCGGCGCCTGAGCGACAATTACGAAAATGCGTGCGATTTTAGCATTGCCATGACGGAGGAGAACATGGAGATGTTCTTTGACCGGCTCATGGACACGGGCCACTTCCAGGTCTATACACACAGTCTCGAGCGCGAAGGCGTGATTCTGGTGGCGTCGCCGTCGCTCGTGAACCGGCACGACGAGATCCAATCACTCATGGGCCGCACCTCTTATGAGCAGGTGGTCGAAGACCCGACCGACCCGTACGTGCTGGTGATCCGCCCCGAAGGCAACCCGGTCTGGTTTGGCCAGCGTGTCGCGCTCACGGTGCGCGAGGAGCCGCTCGATCTTAAGACGGGCCATCTTCGCTTGATTGCCGGTGGTTCGCAAGGCAGACTCGTGCTTGCACGCAAGGCCTTCCTTGAAAATGCAGACGTTCACCTCGACCTTGTCGTTGAGCAGCGGTCCAACCTCAAAAAGGTCAACGCCAAGATGACCGAAATCCGGCGCATGGCGTACAAGTTGTCCAACACGTTTATGGACAGTGTTGAGAAGATCCAGCGCCAGACGCGGGGCGACAACTGCCAGGACCTGATCCAGACGTGTTTCGTGTTCGCGACCGAGTTTGGCCAGCGGTCCATGCTGTACATGGACAGCAACCGGCGGCAGATGCACAACATCAAACTCACGAAGCTGGCGCTCGACTGGGTCAACTTTATCTGCGAAGACTGCGTGACATCGGACCGGCGCACGTTCCGTTGGGCCGTGCTGGCTCTCGAGTTTGCCATGGGCATGACGCGCGGCCGCCACATTCTGGGTCTCACAGAGGGCGAGTACGAGCAGCTGCGCGACCGCGTGTCCGGCTGCATGTCGCTGCTTATCTCCCACTTTGACATTATGGGCGCACGGTCCAGCATAGCAGCACAGGCTGAGCGGCAGCGTCTCGAGGCGTCGGCGAGCTCCAAGCGGCCCGACAAGAACCGGTTCCTCAACGACGAAGAGGCCGCGGCGGACGTCGAGGAGCACCGCATGGAGGAGCTCAACCAGATTGACGAGGTGCGCAAGTCGATCCTGGAGCAGCGGTCGTCGCTCGGCCGCGTGCTCGAGGCGTCCAACGAGGTGGACCGGTCGCTGGCGTACCTGTCGTCGACGGCGACCAACTTTACGATGCGCTGGCAGCAGGGCTACTTTGTGGGCGGCGGCACGTTTGGTAACGTCTATGCTGCCATGAACCTGGACAATGGCCAGCTGATGGCCGTCAAGGAGATCCGCCTGCAGGATCCCAAGCTGATCCCGACGATCGCGACACAGATCAAGGACGAGATGCGCGTGCTCGAGTCGCTCGACCACCCCAACGTCGTGTCGTACTACGGAATCGAGGTGCACCGCGACCGCGTGTACATTTTCATGGAGTTCTGTTCTGGCGGCTCGCTGGCGAGTCTGTTGGAGCACGGCCGCATCGAGGACGAACAGGTCATCCAAGTGTATGCCCTGCAGCTGCTGGAGGGCCTCGCATACCTCCACGAAATCAAGATTGCGCACCGCGACATTAAGCCTGAGAGTAGGTCAACAACCCCAAACCCAACCCCAACCCCAACAAATCCAACCCTCATCACCATGATCAAGTCTATTTGCAACCCTGAATGCCCGCCACTAACACCGCAAGACATCCTCCTCGACCACAACGGCATTATCAAGTATGTCGACTTTGGCGCGGCCAAGATGATTGCACGCCACGGCCGCACGGTGAACAACCTCGACCCCAACAACTTTGGCAACCACAACAACGGCCCCACGAACCCGGCCACGGCCGCCATGGCCATGGGCGCCATGTCCAAGCCGGCCAACCGCTCGATGACGGGCACGCCCATGTACATGTCGCCCGAAGTCATCAAGGGCGAGACCCCGGACCACTTTGGCGCTATTGATGTCTGGTCGCTCGGGTGTGTGATTCTGGAGATGGCTACGGGCCGTCGTCCATGGGGCAACCTCGACAACGAATGGGCCATCATGTACAACATTGCCCAGGGCAACCCGCCCCAGCTGCCCACGACCGACCAGCTGAGCGCCGAGGGCATTGATTTCCTAAAGTGCTGCTTCCGCCGCGACTCGTCGAAGCGGTCGACGGCCATCGAGCTGCTCCAGCACGAGTGGATCATGGGGATCCGCAACCGCGTCGTGGAGCCGTCGACGCCGAGCGACATTAGCACCTCCGCTGCGGGCACGACGACGGCGACGACGGCCATGTCGGTGTCGTCCCTCCCGACACCCAACGGCGGCGTCTCGGCCCAAGAGGCGGCCCTGACGGCAGCGGCAGCCACAGCGGCAGCAGCTACGGCGGCGGCAGAGGCCATGGCTGCGGGCGAGGCCGCGCCTCCGACGCCGCCGCCCTCGTCGGGATGTTAGTTTCTTGGGCCTTGTTCTTTTTTGTTCTCCCTTTTGTGCTTGTCTTTTGTGCGGATATGGCGCTTCCGTCTTTTTTTGTTGAATACCAATCATGTCATACCAAATTCACCCACACACACGCCATGGCAAGTTTTCTGTATCTCATTGTCATATCCGTTGTTTTTTGCTCACCTCTTTTTGCTTGTTCTTTTTTTTTTTTATGGCCTTCTGTTTACCCCCTTTTTCATTATTATTCTCATTATTCTTCTTATTCTCATATCATATTCCCATATCCCATATGTAATGTCAGGATCTGTCCATCAGGGGCGGAAGGAATGGTTTAGTGTTGTCTATTAGGCTGAGCAATGAAATGATGTTAAAGTACGTCGTCGAAATGCAATGTTTCCTTTGGCGTGAAGTACAAGCAAAAGACTAGGTGGTAGCGTTCGCCCCTTGTGTTCTTTGGTAACATCGTAAAGTCACCAAACCCGATCAGGATTGCCATCCATGCAAGATGCTATTTTCAAACCCGGGACAAAACATATGAAAGCAAGGATCGACAACTGTCTAAGCGAGACGAACAAAAGAATGTCAATACCCGGGCCCAAGGGTAAAGGTGTAACACCGCAAAAGATTGGCTTGCGGCCGTCGACGGCCGTGCATGCTATCGACGCCTCTTTTTGCCTCCAACCGACGATCTTCATTTGTCTTTTTTATTGTCTCTCCCCAAAATGATGTGCACGCACGAGTGCACCGGGACGGCACGAATTCAATAGTAATGTTTACCTCGTGCATGGTGTGTTGTGCATGGACGGGAGCTTGTGTGCAGATCATTGACAAGCACTGGATAAAGAAACGAAAACAACGCGGGCTTGCACTTTACGGCAACCACAAAAAAAGCTGGAACCCTAAAAGCCAAAAGCCCATCCAGGGGACGGCGACCTCGATAGCCTTGCGCCTCTTGCGTAGTGGTGCAACCGGTTTTGGCGTCCTAGAATCAGGAGTGGTGCCGTCTCGTGAGGGTGTGGAGAAAATCCAGATATTGTCCGTTGGGGAGACGAAGAGGGTGTTCCCTGTACCGAGGAGTCGTCGCCATCCTTTCCTTTTCTCTTTCCGTGTTCTGATCGTTGTGAGGATTCTTTATGGCGACCACCGCTTGATTGTTTCCTTTTTGAACGGATTGGCGGTTGCACGCCACGGGCGTCCGGTCGCTCGGGTCTCGGGTATCCGAGAGCAGCCCCTGCAGGTTCTGAGGATGTGCCTAGGAGAGACAGGGAGACAGTGAGCTTGTGGGAGCGTACCTGCGTACAGACAGTTACACGATTCAGGGGCGGACATATCTGTTCAGGGGATGGGAGCTTGCTATGGCACCTCAGGACACACAATTCCAGAGGCCGCACCGCTGCAGCGGACAGGGTTCAGCAGTCTAACACAGCCCGCAGCACCTTTCGACAGTGACACAGACTGTCCTGGGGTATATACAACAATGGACATGCTGTTGTGGTACCGAACCTAAAATAAACCTCGTTTCTGCTTTTCTGCTTTTGTATTTCTCCTGTTTCTCTTGTTTCTCTTGTTCTACTTCTGATCCCGGCTCATGACGTCGTTCCTCGTATATCGACCGACACAGCCCATGCGTCATGTATCACAGACAAGCTCGTCGTACAAAATGTGCCTATGGCCCGGTCCGCCGTCTTCTTTTCAGGGGATAACACCCGAAATACGGAGTACTGTAGCACAAAATTATGAAGCTGGAGCTAGCCGTCTGCTTCTCTTCATCCTTCCAAGTTTTCTATCCAGAAACCATGCCCCTAAACAGAAGCCAAGACTAGACCCCGAGACAATGCAGTGTATTCCCCGAGCTGTTGATCTCTCCATGTGATTTTTTTGTGACACCTCGAGTTCAGTTCTGGTCCCCGAGACAGTTGGGAATTCTCCAAAGATTTCAGACTCATGTTCAGATTCAGGTTCAGACTCGTCAACTCTCTCCTGCCGTCTCCCGTCCCTCCGAGACTTTTGTTCCTGTTCCTGAAGACAGGGCCACGAGAGATTATTCCCGCCAGTCCACTGGAGAGGAGGATACTAACGGAAGCCAACAAGGCAAAGATCGCAATGATGAGCTCAAAAACACGTATGAGCAGAAGAAACAGGAGGGAGCCGGGAAAAGACAAAATATATGCTTCATTTCCCACGGAGGCATCCGTACATCCCTACGACGATGTTAAACATAAAGCCGCCTGGGATCAGGCACCCAGAGCCACAAAATACAAATGTCAACAGCTTGTACCTCGCATGTCCTGTTCATGTCAACATACGAGATGCATCCCTGGTCATCGGAGATGGGAGCGCAAGTGTTGAAGAGACAAGGCGGCATGTAGAAGATCACATTATCATGAACAAGATGAAGCAGGAATAGCCAGACACGAAGATAGAAGGAATCAAGACAACGACAGCCACCAGGGGGAACTCCATGGCTGAAGATGGCTTGCAGACAAGGAAAACGGTGAGCATTGGCCCTGATGCAGGTACAGAACTCGGCGCTGATGCACACAATTTTGTGAAAACGGTGATGCATTATGGCAAGATGATTCGAACAAAGGGCGTACGGAGGGCAGTCAAGATGCTGTGGCATCGTGGCGTCGGCCATCGTCAAGGGCTAGGGGCATCCCATCTCCAAAGGCGTCGAGAGACACCTCGTCGACTGCAAAGCAGATGAAGGCAGGATAAGGGACAGACATCTACACTATTTTGTGCCTGTCGTAGGGACCGCTGGTTCGTTGAATTGCCGGTTTGGTCATTGTAAACCTTTTGAAAATCAATATACGGCGTCCTCTACTTGCTTTTTTTTGCTTTTTGCGTTGTCACCACTTTCTCTACTTGTCTTCTCACGTGGCAAGCCACACATCCAGACCCTCGGGAGGAATGCCAACTCTTGAGGGGGAGAGGAGCATGAGGGAGCGTACAAGACCCTGATTCAATATCCTGGATTCAAAATTAAAGATTTCCGACAACCACCAATATCACCCTCTCGGACGGGTGCTGCGGCTCTTTATCTCGTACGGCCAGGAAGGACGACTTACACGATACCAGCTAAGTAAACCATTCCGCGTAGATGAAGCCCAGGGACCTAGATATCGTGCGTTTCCAAGTTCTTCTCTTCAGTCAGTCTCACGACCAGCGTTTGCAGATGTCTCATTGGGACCACTCTCTCTCGGGACAGCCCTCCGTCTTAGAGTGGTCGCCGACGTGCGTTACGCGAGATGCAAGGCACGGTTGTTTTGTGGCGTGCAGTCTTTTGGGCGCACAAGAAAGAGGTGCAAAGAGGCGTCAACATCGTCTGGGACGTCAAAGTCGTCCATTCACTATCGTTCTTCTTGACGGCTCTTCCTCGTTTGTCTACTTGCGTCAACATCCGTTCATGACCCCGTTCCTGCATATGGCTTACAGGCCACAGAGTCGGAGTGAGATTGAGGCGCAAAGTTCGGCGTTCAGAATTACACGATGCAAGCCATGTCCGTCGTTCTTTCCTTGGAGTTTTCCCCTTCTTGTCCTGCACGCTTACGCCAGCCGTTGATTTCTGTTCCTTTGCATACCCGTCTGTCTACATGCTTACCAACCACGTCATGAATCATTTCCTACGTCGAGACTCAAAATAGTCCGCATCCTCTTCTATCTCCCATGTTTACTTTGCCGTTTATGTCGTCCAGTCAAGCTTCCGCTACGCATACGATTACTCTTTAGAGCTGTCTCACATATTTTCTTGCCCTGGGTACTTCTTGTTGAGTCTCCCTTTTCTTCACTTGTTCTTTTCTTCACTTGTTCTTTTCTTCTCTTCCTCTTCAGCAGTCTTCTTCTCCATGTTCGCTCTTGTGACATTTGATGTCTCCGACCGATCAATACAACGTATTTTGGACAGGGAGTATTCCTGTCATTTCGCTGGACCTCTCAACAACGTGTCGTATGTAGAACAATGTCAGAAGCAATACCAGCGATAACGAATTCTGGGGAAAGAATGGAACCAAGGGAGGGCAGTGTCTGTAGCTGGAGAACCCCAAAGGAGCTCCAAAGGAACCCAAGATTGAACTGAAAAGAGAACTGAAAAGAGAGCCGAGAGACATCAAAATCAATACGCCGTGACAAACCTCTGTCAATGACGAAACATTGTCGATTTCGATGATTTACTGTGGCATGTCATCCCATCGGGCTGGATCTTTTGTTGCATTGGGGGTGGGTGTATGTCGTACATGTACATGTATGTCTCTCGGAAACGGGGCATTCTCTGTCCTTTTCAGGCTCTTTACGCCCCCTCAACTAGGATCTTGGATACCCTCCTCTTGGATGAAGCTGGATAATGAAGATTCTGGTGTAAAGGACTTATTCAGTAACGACAAAAGGGAGAAGAGTCATGACAGCTGCGTACATCTAGGCCTGCAACCCTTACGAGATACGACGGGTGTGAAGATATCTCGGCTGGACAGAAAAATATGTGACTTGCACAGTCATGGCCATTCCGCAGAAGAGGGTGTGCATCACAACTTGGGATAGATGCCCTCCCTCTTTCATCTCTCCAACATAACAAACATCAAAATAAAAGGTCCAGACCTCCATTATGTGGCAAGCTATGTCGAGCTATATGCCAACGGCATAGATTATCGAGAGGGCTAAACAGCGGGATACAGGGGTAAGGCATATCCCGAAGACAACGTTGTATCTTTCGACCATTTGTGCCTTTTCGTTGTAGCTTTTTGTTGTACGATTACTTTTCTGTTGTTCCTATGTCTGTTGAAGATGTTGGCCATGGGGGGCTATTCCAGAAACAGGTTGCTTCACACCACTAGAGAGAACATCAAAGAAAATCAGACGGCTATATGGGCAAGTAGATCAAGACGTAGTCAATAACAAAACACAAAAGACAAAGAGGGCGAAGTAGTACACGCACATGTCGGCATCTCGGTGGCTGGCTTGGCCTGTGTTGAGAGTGTTTTGTGCATCGTAAGCTCCCCCGAATTACGAGATATGTGGCTTGACGCAGCTGCGAGGGCAGGCTTTTTTCTTTTCTATTCCTTCTGTCCATTTGCCTCCTTTTGACACGCATTAGCTGTATTCCTTTCATGTTCGCGGTGATGGCGATGCACTAACACGGCGAAACGTGAATGTGGCGAGACGTGCCGTCGTTCTCGCATTCGGTTACTACGGTGTGTATACGATTTCCCTCGTTTAACCTCATTCTGGCGATGCATACCTTTCGGTGAGTGTTCGTTGAGTATTTTCTCTTTTTTTTTTGTCTTTCATCCTTTTCACCCCTTCGGGAGTGTTTGGTGATGGTGTGTGTGTTGTTGTCGTCGTTCGTGCCTGTTTGTGTCTACATTGTTTTTGTCGGATATGTTATGTCAGTTGGTTCTTGGTAAGTCTTTAACTCGAGACTATTGGTTTTTGATGATTTTGATGCTGTTGGTTCCCGATTCAACCCATTATGCAACGCCTTTTTGCCAAACTTGTCTCTGACCTATTACCGTTTTGAGTCCAATGACGTAAAGAAAAGAAGGTTGAGAACAGTCATCGCTATGGATGACAGAAGCTCTTTCTTCAAGGGAATTATTGTGAAATTTGAGTCCAAGAACGAACAGACCGTCGGAGTAATCTCCGTATGTAGGGAGAGCGGAGTCATGCGCGGAAAGAAAAGGGCACAGACCAATACACGTATTTCACGATGCAGAGACGCAGAGACGCAGAGCGAGGTCAGACAGGACAACAAACAACGGGTGACATGTGGCTGTGTCTCAGAAAATCAGAAAATGTGAGACTCTCACGGCCCCGACGTTAGTTCACGTTCCCCCCGAAAGAGTCTGGATAATGACAAAAATGGCAAAATGGCAACAAGACAGACAGACAGAGAGACAGACGGACAGAAAGAGTCTGGGGATGTTTTATGAGGCCGGCTGGACTATGCTGGAACCTGGGGCAGGACCTACCCAAACAACAATGTCTTGGTGTCTCAGAGGCAAGACGCGGAATAAATATTTGGGGACAGCAGAGCCAGAAAAACAGTTCACGGTGTCGTTCTTTTCTTTTTCCCGTCTTCTTCTCCCCTTGACAAGAGAAGGGGCCAGTCGTGGCGGCTGTTGGAGGCGCTTCGACTTCGGCAAGACGTGGTATGCGCGTTAAAAAGCGGAAACCTCCGACTCGCAGCCTTGTCGTCGGGGTCTTTCTTCTCTCTGTCTTTTGTCTTCCGTGTCACTTCTTATTGTGCCCATGTCGTGTGTTGTCGTGTACTGTAATGTCTCTGCGCCTGTCTCTATTGTTCCCTTTCGGGCTCACCATCCGACCCCAAACTCAAATGACAGCCAATGCATCCAAATCCGGCCACGCCGTCGTCAATATGGGTACTCAAATAGGATGTAGAAAGGGGGATTGAAGATTGAAGACAGATAAAAGTCGTTTACAAAATATAAAACGAAAATAATTATAAAAAGGAAGCGCAGGACTGACGTCCATAGACAGATATCACTGGCCTTCCCCCTTGGTTGCGTCTAACGTTCAGACTATTTATTCTTTACACTTGTCATACGTCTAAGTCGTTACCCTCTTACAACATCCCTCTCTGCATCCCTTGGGTCCCGAGTATTTGGGACATCAAGGGAGTGGTCTGAAAATAGTTCTGGTTGTTCGCCGCTTTCTTTAGTCGCCAACCTTTGCAATCTCGCACACACGCCAACGGCTGGTTAGAAACTAGCAGCCAACAGACATTGAGAAATCAACCAGGGCAACAGTATGAATTCGTTGTGAAAGAGAAAGATTGGCAGGCACGGAATCGAGTAACAGTACCCGAAGAGGGCGGGTGCGGATGCGGGGAATTTAGAAAGTCAAGTGTGTCCTAAGAGACAAAGAAAATCAAAAGCACAGGATTGACGTTGTGCACTACAAAAACCAACGGTCGGCACAGATTCAACAAACAAGCAAAGCCAAGCGAACTGCGACGATCATCGCCAAAATAGGGTACAGACAGACAGGAGCGACCGCAGAAAACCACGGGTGAGCAGCTGCAGGCGGAAAGGGAGCGAACAGAGACGATCATTTATGCAATTCTACAAGCTTTCTTGTCAGGGGTCGATGATGGCACCGATGTGGTTGTGAGAGACTTGAGTACGGTGAAAAATATCATTATTTACAAAGTATAATGGCACGCACAATCAAGCCCTGGGCACAGTATACAGTTTACAATTACAAACTACAATACCGTGATCAAATCTGTGTCGTACTGAAGCAGTACAATCATTGTGTCACCATTACTTCTAATGTAGCCTTTTGTTCTATTGATGTTCAAGTACGAGAAGAGGTCGACGGATGCGGGGAGGTTCCTAGAAGGAGGAAAACAGACAATGTCCGGATAGTAAATACAACTACACGCAAAGTACAGATACATGATGTCGATAGACAGCAGTCTGGCTTTCGTTTTCCCTTAGTGCAGTTGCGTCCATAATGTTGTGTTTGTTCTGTTTTGATCCAGGCATTTTCTTTGTACAATGACGACGTTCTCGCCCATTGGAATCACCCAATTCCCTGTCTTTTATGGGATTATCCTTGATTACCATCCGATTTCCCCTCTTCTTTTTCTTTGATTCACGTCTATATCCCCTTTGGTTCCTGAGAACTCGTACGACTCGCACAATTTTGCTAGGCCGTTGGTCAGAGATGGTTGTCGATCTTTTTCTTTTTCTGGACATTTACCGTCCGCTCCTTCAGCCTTGTCCCGTTTCGTCCACATAAAACCAACAGACAACAACGTCGTGTGCTAACAGACAACACCAACGGCGAACTACATCCTACGAAAACACTGACTGGGTAAAGTCCATCCCCGTGCAGTCTTTTGCCTTCCTGTTGTCGATGCTTCGGACGTTTGCATGCGGCTGAGATCGAGGGGGTGGGAGAACAGCGCACTTCAGGGCCGGCCCAAAAAGTCCCTCCTGCTCGCCCATCTTCTGCTGGTTGATGCATCCTGTCCTTTGTTCTGTGAAGTCCTTTTAGGTCTGGATCTCTGATCGCCAACAACAAAATTTCGATAGTTCTGGTCTGTCCGTCCTTTTGAAAAGACCTCCAAATCTCTTTTTGGCATTTCACCGGCGGCATGATGCCAAAATAAATCAAAATGCCTGCTCAAAACCAACATACAGGAATCCATCATCAGTGGCGTCTTATTCCTGGCCTTTTTTCTGTCCAAGGATTGTCTAAATTTGTCTGTGCAGCATCACACACCTCCATCAGTGGCGCTGTTTGTAAGGCGTAGTGCCAACTTATGGACACTATTGGACAGCCACGATGCAGCCATCCGAGAGCTCAAAGGAGCTTTGATGGTTTTTTTTTTTCCTTTTTTCCTTTTTTCCTTTTTTCCTTTTTTCCTTTTTTTCTTTTGTCCTCGCCGTCTCTCCCCGCAATGCTCAAAAGCCAATCGCATTTTGACAATGCCTCGACATCACAGGAGTGCATCGTATATGTCCGTGACTGTTGACTATTGACTATTGACGTATCTGGCCATTGCAAGTACAAGCACAATCCCAAGACCTGGTTTGGGACTGCTCGCTGTACTTTGCATGAGCTGAAACGAGGCAAAGTCAGAAGAGTTGGCAAATTACCAACAGCGTCGGCTCTCGAACCATTAGGTCTCCCTTTCAGTTCCCTTTTAGATTGAAGACTCTTCCTATTATGGCACTCTCACTTTCTCTTTTAAGATGGCGTCTCAGGCCTCCAACGGCACTTATGTGCTGCAACAGAACCGATGGAGAAAGCAGTCATAAGATGGAGATATGGAGTCGAAAAGAGGGACAGACCCCGTTCGAGTTACAACGGTGACAACGGCCAACTGCGGGAAACGGCTATCATGAGATATGAGATGTCATGCAGCTAGTCGACACACAAAAGTGTGGGTGTGAGTTTATCTCACTTTATGTGGTCGAGACCGCTCCATTCTCCAACATGTACTCTGCAGCACATCTGTAACACATGTCCATATTATTTAGTCCACATCAAAACACGGGTCCTCAAACACTGCCTCTTCTCCAGTCTTCCAGAGTACAGAGTACAGCTCAGATTGTGCACAGCGTCTTGTCCGGATCTGGATCTCTGGACTGCACTATTGGACGGCAAGTGTCCCAAATGTTCAACAGGATGAGGTGGTTATGCAGGACTCGCTCTCAGCCTCACAGAGAAATATGGGAGGTCAACCTAAGAAAAAGAGGAAAAGAGGAAAAATGACAGAAGAAGGAAAAGAGGATGAAAATAAAAGAGAACGAAAAAGAAAAGAAAACGAGAGGCTGGGTCATAGGGCGTAGCGTGCATCCTCTGTGATCGTCTACTCTTCTTTTTGCTTTTTTCTGCCTTTTACATGGCCCGCGCCTGGCGTGCAGATCTGGTCCTGCAACGGGATTCCTAAGTTGTCGCTGGTGCCCTATTCTGCGTATTCAAAGGGCAGTATTCAGTCTTACAAAACGTCTTGCCGCGTTTCTTCTCACGTCTTTCACCTTGGCCATTTTGTCTTTCAAGAAAATAAAAAGAGTAAAAATGTAGTCCGTCTTCGTCTTTCGGCGCCGTGTCCGAGAAGCTCCCAGAAAGCCCATCTTACACCATCCCAGGCAGGCTGGAGTTTGAAAGCTGTATTTTTTTCTCATAGTCCGTTGCCAACCGTCCGTTTCGGCTTTAAAAGCGCCCTTTGCACCTTTATCCCGATGCCTCTTCGTCACTTCGGCCGTCCACCTCATTTCGTCTAGCCTCTCTCCATGGTCTCTGCACTTGCACGCCTCACTGGGTTCGCTCGTACGGAGTAGTCGCGTAGTGCACGGTGTACTCCGTAGCGGTCCCCCTTTTGTGGGTATTTTCATCATGGCCTCGTGGTTTTTTGGTGTTTTTATGGTGCCTTTTTTGGTCCTGAGTGGAAACTGGTGGCCAGTGTGGAGGATGTGGTTTTGATAGGGCAGAGAAACGAAGCGGGGATGGGTGTGGACAGACGAGAAAAGACGAGAAAGTAGAAAAAATGGGGGCGGATAAAAAGAAGGGAATACTTACAGAGGGTGACCGGGCAGCGTGTTGTCGAGGCGAGGGCGAAAAGAAGATATGCAGCGGTGCGTGAGCTGTAAGGCACTGTAAACTGTATTTACAGGGGCTCCAGAATATCTCCTTCTTCTGCATGTTCACAGATATGGCAATCCGTTCGTCTTCTCTGTGTCGTTTCCTCTCAATCGCCAAATCTAGACAGCATGTGTCCAAATTAGGCCATTGCACGACTGCATCCCTCGTTTGTGTGTGTTCTGTCGTTTACTTTCCGCACCTGTTCCGCTTCTTTTGTGGTGGTTTTCTTTTCACTGTCGTATTGGGTGTCGATCGAGTGCAAGTGAAGCTGCAGACGCCTCTCCGTTGGTGCTGTATTTTGGGGGCTGTTAGGGGCGTTCTGGCACCTCCCGCCTGATGTGTGATGTGCACTGGAATAGCACTCCGGCACTGTTTGCCGCCACCTCCAGTTTTAGTTAGCGGCCAACTGTCAGTTGTCACCGTTGCACGCCCCTTTTTGGTCTCTTTCGTAAACAAAACGGTCTCTCCTCTTAAACTCCGTTTTCGACAAGGCCCAGATCCATAGTTTGATGGCTGTTTTGCTAGCCTAAGAGGAGAACATTCAACAGGAATGAGGGAAAGTGAGGGAAATGGTGGTGTTGGCCAGTCCATTTTAGCACGTCTAGACACCCCTCACATCGACCAACGCCTTTTTATTAAAAAAAAAAAAAAATTGAACAAATAAGGAGAGCCCTGTTCAGCCTCCTATTCCCCTGCTTCTTTCACATTTACGAGCTGCTAGAAAATGGTTTAGACTGGGCTTGGACCCTATGTCGTTTTCAGCTCCTTTCTCTTTTGGTGTTGGCTTCTCCCATTATCTCCAGCCTTCGACGAGTACGAACAAGAAAGATTCAAGATCCAATCGCAGGGCAGGGGTGCAGCACAGCAGAGCTGGATGAGGGACAGGACCAAAAGGAAAACTAAAAATGTCTGCCTTGCCCGGGCAGCCCTATCTCACGATACCGGCCGTTCGGATGCGAAGAGGCAAATTTTCTGTCCAAGGCACTGCAAGGCACGAACAGAATATGCCGTCTCGTATTCAACGGCTATTCCTCACGAGAGCAAGTCTGTTGGACCGTTGGCGTTTTCTGTGGTTATGGTCGTCTTTGTTTTCTGAAATGGTCTTTTTGTCTCCGCATTTACGATATAAATGTGGCAAACAGAATGCAAGATATATCATTATCGCAAACGGATCGGGCAAATGTCGAGGGCGTGGAAACGATGTTAGGGGACTAGGCAAAGGCCTGGACTGTTTGGAGGCGTGATCTTTGCCTGTCTAGTCAAGGCACGAGTTACAATGCAGGCATAATGCAAAACGGATCAGGTGATCGTATAGTTTCAAAGGCCAGCTATGAATGAGACGGCATGCAAATGGTTCACTTTCGATCGTGTTGGGGATCAAAGAAGTCAGAAGCGTCGAAGCAAGATCGGACCAGAGAGGGCTACTCCGAGCAAGAACAAAGAAAACAAAACAAGGCTTGAGTGAATAAATCAGAAAGAGAACAGAAAATAGATAGGATATAGGCGAAAAAAAAAATAGGCGGAAAGTAGCTTCAAAATCAACGACATCTCAGGCACTAAGGGACCACGCTTGTACAGTTGCATCCCGTTACGATACGATACGATTCAATTGGACTCGATGGCTGGTCAGTCGGCAAGTCTCGATCTCGAGTCTTGTTACTGAGGAGGAGTCTTGCGTACCACATGGCTTCCGCCCTAGCCTGGAGACTACCTGGAGGCTACCCTGGAGATCGTTGTTTGCTCTTGTCTCACCCATCAGTCTTGGAATCTGTCCAGGGCAAAGGCCAAGACCATCTATTCGTCCAAGTTACGGGCCAAGACTCTTGACAGGCAGTGATAACAAACATTCTCCTGCCAGCTGGACGGCTTCTCGGCCGGGTAGTGTTGTCTTCCTAAAAATCGTCTCCGAACCGGCCAAGAGCCGTCTTCCCACTTGTTTCTTCCCTCTTATCTCTTTTCGCCCTCACTGGTTTGGACCGACTTGGACCATTTTGAGAAGCTGCTGGCCCGTCGGTGTGTTCCTTTGCACCAAGCAAGACCTTTAGGATTTCCCCGCGTATTGTTGTTTGTTACCTTTGTTCTTTTCACCTGAACTTCCAGCATTCAATAAGGCTCGCCTTACATGAATTGGCAGTGAAGCTTTTTGAAGCATTTGAAGCATTTCAACCTGCTTTACGCAAACCAAAACGAAACGGAAATATCCGGTGTTCGGGGTAAAAGACAAACTAGTCAGCATATGTCTCCGTTTATTTTCTTGCTTTTCTTTCTTTCTTTTCTTTCTTTAATGCCATTTCCCATACTATTTATTTTCGCCTCGCCTCACCCAGCGGCTCCGTTCCACGATAGTGATGACGAAAGTTTGTGTTCCGCAATGGGGCACTCCTGTATGTCGTACGTCGTATCTCGGTGCCACTGACCGAGGATTGCCCGGGACCACGGTACTGTGTACTTTGATGACCTTAATCGCAGAGTTTTGGTTACTGTTTTCGGTCCTTATTCCGTCGTCCGTATTTCCAGCCATGCGTCGCCGTATTTCCTGAGAAAACCCGGCCGGGTGGGAACCCGGGCCATACGACGCGACTCGGGACGCGAGGAAGGGGTAGGGGAGGGGAAATAAGGCTGTGAGGCACTGAACCAAATCACAACATACAGCAAGGGATCGTGCAATTTCAGTGGATGCGCCGGTCAGTGGATGCGCCGGAAAGCTGCCTATCTTTGGCTGTCCCTGTTTTGCCCCTGCCTTAATTAGACAGCTTTTTGATTGATCATTGTAATTCTGACATTTGGTCATTTGCCCTTTTCCTGATAAAGAGGAGCACAAGAATCAAAGAAGAAAACTCTCCGTAGACTCAAAGACAAGGCAAAGTGCTGTTTCGGGTATATCTGGCCTTGTACCCGGCGGGAGCGCGATAAAAGGACGTACGCAGCCCATGATATGCTTCGCATGTCTCCAAGATAGCCGGATGGCCCGTTTTAAACCAGCTTCTTGTCGTCGAATGTATCTTACTGTCTCAAACCATGTGGAAAACAACACCAGCGCCAGCACCAGCGAAAACCAAGCCGGCACCAATTCCGAGACAGTTCAAAAAAAAAAAAAAAAAAAAGGGGGGGGGGGGGGGGGGGGGGGGGGCGAACGGAAAAAAAAAACAAGGAGTGAAAAAAAAAAAAAAAAAATAATAAAAAAAGAGGGTTGGGGTCTATGTGGAGGAACAAAGACGCAGGTAG
>WNYC01000020.1:10073-49147 GCA_021396375.1 Sporothrix mexicana | reverse complement strand
CCCCCCCCGGCCCCCCCCCCCGCCCCCCCCCCCCCCCCCCGCCCGCCCCCCCCGCCCCCCCCCCCCCCCCCCCCCCCCCCCCCCCCCCCCCCCCCCTAGCGTTTTTTCTTCTTCTCTTTCTCTTCTATTTTTCTTTTTATTCACTCTTCACATTTCGCGGAGAACTCTTCAGCCGCAAGACCCAAGATCCTAGAGCGTGGTTTTCATACTTTTAGGGCGGTGTGGGGTGTATTTTCACGCTTTATCTTGTCCTTTTGCGCCTTTTCTTTTCCTTCGTCTCCCGTCTCTCCTTTTCTCCTCTTCTTACTGTCCAAGCTCGAGCCTATCTTTCTGCTTAGTCCGTGGCCAGCCGCCCGCAGCTGTGGCCCTTCTGTGACGAACTTGTCCTCCTACCCTGGCCCCTGCTTTCTTATTTTGTCTCCTATCAGGGCCCCGATTTGACTCTTGACTTTGGATTTTCGTCTTCATCCTTCTGCCCTCTCTTTGTTCTGTTTTGTTTCTCTTTTTTCGCGCACGCCCAGGGGTCGTCGGTTTCTTGTCTCTTCAATCTCGTCCTCAGTGCGGGGAAAAGGCACTTGAACACATGGCAGCACAAGTTTGCTGCCCCGAACCAAATGGGTCCCCCCCCCCCCCAAAAGCCCCAAAAAGAGTCCACCTGCAGTCAACCCACAAGGCAAGGCCGTAGTGTTGATTCCAACAAAGTCGTACGTGGACCAATTAAAGCGTGTTCTTGGGTCCAGCTTCTAGGGAGCTTGGGCCTTGTTGCTTTTCTTTTGCCTTTTGCTTCCTTGCCCTGGAGCTACAGTATGCTGTTCTCTTGTTTCTCTCCGGCGTACTGTGGTAACTTGGGTTTTCTCTCCCTTTTCGTTTTCTCGCTCTCGCGTTATATCATGACAGCCTCAAAATATCACCCGACTGGGCATACCACCTCAAGACTGCCGAAATGCCCTGGAAAGCCAACACAAAATACGTGTATACGGATGCTCATTTTACGGAAGTGAATAAAAGAAAAGGAAAAGGAAAACAGAACGTCGGATTTTGAAAGAAAAATTGTTTAAAACAGAAGAAGAAAAGAGAATAGAAAGAAGTAGCACAGAAGAAAGACCACGGCAAAGGCGTTCGCGCCGTGCGGAAGGCTTAAGTGGCGCTTGCACAGAGAAAAAGAATGAAAGCCAACTAAGCATAGGGCGGAAACATTCCAAGGAGAGGAATGCACTTACAACAAGTGGCACGCCGTTGAAGCCCTATGGCGTTCGTGTTTACTTTCTATGTTTGCACTTGTTTACGCTTATTTCACTTGTATCAACGGACAAGGGCACCAAAAAAGCCAGTGAAAAAAAAGAAACAAGAGAAGAAAATAAGCAATAGAAGGCGGCTAGAAAAGAAAAGAACCGAGACAGAAAACCGAGACAGAAAGAAAAGAATTTTCTTGCACACCATTCCGGCACATGGCACCGTTGCAAGACAAAACGTTGTGGCTGGGCTGCTCATGTGGGCAGACGATGCAGCCGAAGTGCAGACAAAATACAGACAAGAGACACAGCGCAGGCTGGCATACCGAAAAGAGACACATTATGATCCCACGAAAGAGAGCAAAATCATCGAAAAGACGAACATGTGCATCAAAAAGAGGAGCCATGCATTGCGGAACATGCAAACGTGCAGGCAAATGGCGGGCGTTTCCAGGAGGCCTCTCGACCTCTCGAGATGCTCTGTCCACTCCAGACTCCAGAGCCCAGACTTTCCTTGACGGCCTTTTCCGCGTCTCACTCGTCTCCTCTCTCCGGAGCACTCTCCCGTAGCGCCTCTTTCTTGGGTCCATTCCTCCTTTCCTCCTCTCTGGTACAGATGCTGCACCTCTTCGCACGCCAGCCTTTGCCCCACAGATCCTGTCCATCAAGTCCAAGTGCCAGTCCTTAGCAGACAACTGCCCTGCCCATCCATTCCTCTTCAGTCATTTCAGAGGCGGGCTCAGACTGCACAGGACTTTTACGAAAAGCAATGATCCACACAACCGATGCTACGCCGCTCGGGGACCAGTTTTTCCCACGTGTTGGCCTGGGATTGTTTTTATTTTATTCTATTTTATTCTATTTTATCTTTCTTTTCTTGGTGAGATTGGGAGGGCTAACACCTCTTCGTGGAAACTTAGCCGGGACGGGGGGTGCTGCAGACTTGGGGAGGAAGAGAAGGAGAAGAGAGGGCAGGAGACAGGGGGAAGGCACAAATGTTGCCAAATGTAGACGCTACACCGCCACCGTGGGCTGTTGCTCGTCGAGCTTCTTTTTCTTTTTTCGTTTGTTTGCTCTCCAAAGCCTCTTTTGTCCTGGCGTCCTGCACGCCAAGCACTTTTATCCCTCATCGAGACTCATGATGGTGTGAGAGGGGGCGACATACCTTGAGAAGAAGAAGGAAAACCAACAGAAAGAAGAGAGGGAGGCGAGGAGAGTGTGCATTGGCGAGCCCTATGCAAACGCCACAGGAAAATCGTCTCTAACGGAGCGTTACTACACGAGAGAGGCAAGGAGGGAAACAGATATGGACTGGGACAAGGTCAGGCGACGAAATGGCAAACAAGTAGAAAAACCACAGAAAGAGACAAAAAACCACCACAAAACACCACAAGACAACAGAGGTTAGACACCAAAAGGATACGCGAGAAGAGGAGAAAGAGGAGAGATCAGGCGTTACAAGTGCCGTGAATATCGTACGTCGTACGAGTTGAGCCGTTGTAAAACAGGGAAGAGGGCTGGAGACCCAGGAAATGGGGAAAGAAGGAAGAATAAACGAAAGAGAAAATAAGCCTCTGCCTTATTCTTTGAATGATAAACGATATATGATCCATTCACCGGAAGGATAGGCGACGTTGTGGAGAAGAAGGGGAAAGAGTGACGCAGATGTGTTTTGGGCTCTTCTTGCACGTGTATCTCGATTCGGGATATCAAATCAAATTGTGGAATTGCCATCTATGATATCTGTGATATCTGCAGCATGTAATATCACACACCCTCATGGGCATCGCCATCTTTGCTCCTTTTCAGCTTTCAATCAACCGACACAAGCGACAGAGCAAGCCTTGACCGAAGTCACGGCATTGGCACGTATTTAGGTATGTTATTCGTCACAAAATATGTCGTATTCGTTTTCTTTGGTTTGTTTACGTTGATCTGTGTTGCAGATCCTTACCGAATTCTGGGTATGCAAAGCGAGGCAAGACATCACGACGAGACGAGATGAACAGAATGCCTACTCCTGAACACTCAGAAAAACGAAAATAGGTTGACAAAAAGGGAAAAGAGGCTTGGCCCGGGGGAGGCGACCTGTTTAAAATGCCAGCAAATTCGTGCCCCAAGGAGCAAAACTACACGCCCTGGCCTAGACCTGGCCACGTCGATCGTTGTCCACTGCGGGCGGGAGTGCCCAAGAAGACCAAGAAGACCAAGAAGACCAAGAAGACCAAGAAGACCAAGAAGACCAAGAAGCGCGTCAGAAAATAGAGCGGAGAAAAAAGAAAAGAGAATAGGAAAATGTCGAGCCTACTCAAGTGGGTGAAGTTGAAAAAAGAGAGGCGAAAAAACGTGGTCGAGAGAAGATCAACAGCAAAAAATGCCAGTCAGGCAAAGCTGGCCCCCATTTTATCCAGAGGGTGGCAGGGTGGGCACTGTTTGATTTCAGCACAGTCTGCCGCCCTCAGCATTTGCTGGCCCTACAGTACTGCACCGCTGTCTCGTGTTGTCTCAGTGGCCGTTGCGCACCGTTTTCGAGTCTATTTACTGTCGTTCTCCGTTTTTCCTCTTCGTCCCGATCTCTACTCCCTAGGAAATCATCCGTCATCGGCTGCAAATAGGCACCTCATTTTTCAGGGGTTTTTTTTTTTTAATTCTTTTTTTCTTCTTTTCTTCTTACACCAAAACCGCAAAACTGAGCTAAAGGGGACCTACTTTTTCTCGGGACCGAGAGTTTGGGACAAGGTTCGGACGCGGTCCAAAACAGCAAGTCTTTCGTCGTAGCGCCATGGTTTCTTCTTGTCGTGTGCCTACAATGGATGTATCCCATTTCTTACATGGTCTTCACTTGTGTCTTATCTCCTGATTCGCCATGTTGTCATTGCAATTTCACATTCACATTTTACACTTGCCGTCTTACGAAAAACAGGCAACCTACGATACGATGCCTCCTGTCTGCAATACCACTCCGATTTCCTTCCTGCTCACCGCTTGCACGGTGTCTCCGGTTGAAACAACGGCACGGAGGCCAAGAGGACAAGTCCTAGAGAGTCAAAACCCACGGGTCTGGGTCAAGGTAAGAATGCTGGTCTTGTCCGTCTGACGTTCTGTCCCAGGACCATGATTTTGATTTCCGTCTCCTCTTTTTTCATTCTTCCATTGTTCTTTTGTTCCTTTCGCTGTTCTACTGCTGTTCTACTGCTGTAACCGTATCATTTTATAGATTCAAAAACATCAGAAGTGTCCAAGGAAAGAAAATAGAGCGTTGCACTGTTGCATTCCTCTCTACCGTCTGCAAATAAGAATGCACAAGTGTCAACGGCGGGGCGGCCCATTGGACACATGGCCTACCAAACCAAGCACTGCAAAGAACACGCCAAAATAGTGCACTACAACGGTATATCAAACTGTCTTATGACTTTTTTGTTTTAAGAACACTTTAACCCACCATTTCACTAATTGCACACCGTAAAATTAACGATGCTGATTTCGGCATCCAAAAGCAAAAACAGTATGCAACACACCACCAAAAACACATCCACAAGAACACAGACGGTATCCTTCATTACCATCCTTCGCCTATTAAGATCCTCTGAAAAATAAACTTTGGTGGCGTCCGGAAGCTTTTTGAGTCTTTTGGGTCTCTAGGCTTCTTGGTGTTATTTGTGTTTAGTATCGTCTAAATTTATACACGGATGCACATTAAACACTGAACAGTCGGTGAAGTGGGCGAGAGCTGATTTCCTATTTGGGTCACTGTCAAAGTTGGCCTTGCATACTGCTTTGTTCTTTCACGGCTTTTGAGTATTGCATATAGTGGTATTTTAAACAGCGCAATATTTACAACGCAGCACTGCCCAAGACTTTGCTTTTCTCCTTTCTTTTTTCAAAGCTACAGCGAAAATGAAGAGATGTCAGGATGGTGGTCTCGGAGCTGACCGATGAGACAAGAGCCTCCCTTGTTCCTGTATTTCCTAACTCTGTGGAATATATGTCGTATGTCACACTCACGACATGTGCGAGAGTGAGAAAAGGATTTTAAGTTTAAACGCCCAAACAATACTCCCTTGGGTGGCAGAGAACGCAGACAAATCAAAAGGGCAACCAGCACACCGAGAGACAACACACAACCAAGCCGCTAAACCAAAGTGGTGTTCTCTTTCGTCCTTTTGAGTATGCACAAAGTGAAATCTCTTTCTTTTTTTGCCTTTTGACGCCTATCTGCAGTGCAACCCTGCGATGCGGCACGGGTCCAAGGTGACCAAAGAGAGAGAGAGGGACGAGACGACAGAAAAGGCCAAAAGTACTTATGGCCTTAAATGGGCGCAGCACCTGCATATCCACATTGGTGTGAGTTCAGAAGAAGAGACATATGCACAAGACAACACATCTTGCTTGCCGACCTCTAGAAGCTGTGGAAGAAGTAAAAGAACAAAATAAAAAAAAAGAATGGGAAACCAAAAATCAAGAAACGGTAGTAGGAAAACGGGAGTTTTCTGTCGTACTCGCAAAGAAACGGAAAAAAAGTCAAGCGATGCGCCAATGCAACGGTATCATTAAGGACACATGACGATGCACGTCGTACAACAACAACCACAAAGGTGAGAACACAGGCCTGTCCAGCTGAATGTGACAGTGTGGTGTTGCATTCAATTAAACGAAAGCGAAAGTCGAACGAGTGTCGGGCGGCTGGCTGGCTGACCCCCAAAATTAAGCAGCAAAGCGGGCGGGAAACAACAGACAACGGAAGGACATGACAGCGGCAAAGCAAAGCAGTGACAATCTCTTGAGACCTGACTGGTCATGAAATCACACGAGGGGCGGCTCAACAAGACGGCCACATCTTGGAGGGTCGGTGATCTCTAGTGTATCCTTCCGGCGGCAGTGACTTGGGGTGAAAGTCAGAAAGTCACATACAAGAGACGGCTCCACAATAATGAAAGTTTACGACTATGGCGTACACTACTGGCCTACGAAAACGTGAGACATGACTAAATATTAATATTCCCTATCAAAAGCTACGCGTATCGAGGAAACAGGAGAAGAAATGAAAACGATCCAAAATGATCGTCATTTAGAGCCTCAAAATTCTCTTGGATTGGCATCGTGCAACCGTTTTGCCTTTGCAAGTCGCTCCGTAGACGGTGAAAAAGCGAAGGAACAATAGGAGCGTACCGCCACAGCGGATAGCACAAACCACCGCTAAATGCCGTGAGCTCATGTGGGGGTCTTCTGTCTTAATCTCTTCTCAATATGATTTCATCTCTCATACTCCGTACGGAGTACTCGTCTCTCTCTCTCTCTCATTCCTCCTCATTCAAAATAGCCCTAACCCATCTCAGGTTAGCCTCTTTCCAGCGATGGACATAGAGGGTCTGGACCTTTTGGAGCTTTTGCGCCGAGTCTTTTGATTGTCCACTTTCCCGCGTGCTGGGAGCTAAACGAGCGACAGGGGCACTCACTGGCACTTTTTGCAATCTGACCAATCCCGGCAAACCCGAAGCTGTGGGGAGCTGCAACCCAAAGCAAGAGAAAGAAGAGAGAGGAGGTGAAAGAAAACACATCCAGAATTAAACCACAAGAAGACAAGACGACGAAAAAAAAAAAAAAAAAAAAAAAAAGAAAAGAAAAAAAAAGAAAGCAATTGTGGCAGGGGTGGAGCTGCAAAGTGCAACGCCATTTTGGGCAATTGGATGAGGGGACCTCTCTCAGCTTCACGATACGGAGTAGTTGTGGTCGCGGGCAAAGGGCATTTGCAAGGCCATTTCACGATTTCTCACTGACAACAGTTGTCAAGGTACGTCGTAAATAGTGTCGTCGGTGGGACAAAGAGGAGTCGCCACAGCCACCCCCGTCATAGCTTTTTGGAAGAGGGGTTGGACTTTCTTTTTTTGAATTTTGAATTTAATATATGATGATATCGAATTGTCCAACAAATGGACAGCTTCCCCTCATCAATCCGTATCTTAAGCTTCCGTATCCTAAAGTGCAACGGCTCGTCCAAGAAAAGTGGCGAGAACATCAGAGGGATACACGGATACACCGTCGGCAGGCGAAAAATCAGAGCCTAGGTAAAGAGAAGCGAGAGGCTGAGCCTCGTGACCAAGAACAAAGCAAAGTATCGACACTTCCAAGACGGCAAGTTCCAGAGCCCAGGCCCAGACCCAGGCCCAATTTTGGACCCCAGTACTCCGTATGTCGTACTCGGTAACCATATAAGTCGTTTGGGGTATTATTGAGTACTTGTAAACCAGTCTGCAGACTACAGTCCTCTGCGTACTCGTAAGTATGATAGACTTTAGAGTACGCCGCTTTCTTTTCGACGTCAATTGGCTCTGGAATGTTGGCCAGCTGAGCAGCAAAGGTTTCCCATTCCCATAGGCACTGCCTTCGACATGTCATCGTAGCCCCTCCAATGGTTCCCTTTTGGTTTCTGTTGCAAGCTTTGGGCTGCTTTTTGGTCCCTTGTTCGGTCACCCTTTGGATGGTCTTTGATACAAACTAGGCCCCTAAAAGCTCTTTGCTCTTTCATCCTCATCTTGGATCCATGTCATCCTCGCCGTCCTAATGAACTCTCCCTCATTTGGACATCGGTCCCATCGAGCTGGGTCCTCTTGAACACCCTCAAACTGGGACCTTTTGCCTCTCTCTGGTCATTCTCGTATCCTGATGCGGGAGAGGTGTTGGCCCGTTTTTCCCTGTAAATTGACAAGACTTGGACTTTTACTCTTTGGACAAGGGTGACCCAGCTGCTCGGTTCACCTGTTGCCGATCTCCTGAGCCACAACAGTTCTGGCCATCGCCGACTGAAGGACGAAAGTCTCCGAAAGGAAGTAAGAGAAACGACAGCAATACCAAATAAACAACGGCCAGGCTGAAGATCTCCACGCCTCTTGCCGCAGTCAGTCGATCTTGGCCCTTAAAGACCACCACTGTCACGTTGTTTTCTGTTTTCTCCACAGAGTGGGCATCAGGTCTAGGCCCTCTGCCTCGAGGTCTTTTTATTTCTTTACTGAGGAGGGCTGCTCTTTGTCCTCTTGGCTGTCAATGCTTGGTGCTGCAGGTTCGCCTAAGAGAGACGGGAACAGGAAAAGATTGGCATCTACCATCTTATCACAGCTACCGTTCCCTCTGTTGTGGTTACCGTCACAGTCGCCCTTCATCGTTTCTATCGTTACCCTGTCTCTTGGCATCTAACACTTTGGTGATCCTTACTTAGTGTACGACGTAAACCGTCTACGCTGTAATTGCATCTTGAAGCCTCAACACGGGAGAGGAGAGGTTTTCGGTTCAAAACACTGCCATAAGAGTAGAAAAACTCCATGTGCCCACTCAGTGAAGAAGATGGGACACAAACGGTTGAGGAAAAGAATAACCTAATAAAGCCCAACCGTTAAATTTAACGGAGTAAGCCGTTGGAGCGATTGAACAGTTGGGGCAGTTGAGTAGTTGAAAAGCAACAGCTCGCTAGCTGCAATCCACATCCCGTCAGTTTGGGACACCAAATGAGCCACTGGAATGTCCAAAGGGGAGGGGTGAAGAGAGGAGAACGGGGACGATCAGTTCATGCCAGGAAAAGTAGAAAAAGAGAGAAGGAAGGCATCAAAGTGCGAAATCGTCGTTATTCGCCAATTTACTCGATCTTTGAATTTCAACCTTTAAATTTTTTGCTTTCTCTTTTCTCTTTGCGTTTTCTTTTATGGTGTTGTCGTCTTTATTCACGTCAAATCCGTTGGTTTCTGGTACTTTGATACTTATTACCGGGACGGCGAAAGGGGTGATACTGGCGTGCCCTCTTTGAGCATTTTATGCCGCATGTCTGTTGTCAGAGGATGCTATCGCATTGTCAATGGGACTTCATCTCCAACAACTGGTGGGAGCAAGGGACAAACAATTGCGAGTCCGTCGACGCTGCTGGGTGGTGCCCGTGAATCAACATCTTGGGGCGTCTTTATCAACTCTTCAAGTCTCAAAAAATGTTCAGAAAAGTGTTCGTCCTGTTGGCTTGGCGAGACAATAGTTTGGCAAAGCCATGAGAATAGGGCATCCCCAAGGCTGCTGGTGTTCGGCGACCTGCCTTTTGGTTTGCAAACCCAAGATCTGTTGGAACCAACAGTTCAAAGTCGAGAAACTCAAAATACCAAAAACCGAGTGCTCTTGGCCTTAGACTGACTTTTAGGGTTCCCGAAGGATTTTTGTCACGGTTTCTTGGGATTTCTTGGGATTTCTTGTCCCCCTAAGAACAAACATGGGAAGAGTGCATTTGGGCATGGTCTTTTGCATTCGTGTGATCACTGTCCAGCTGAGAACTCGGAATCACGGATGTTCTTACAAGCGCGTGGGTGTTGTTTTGTTGTCCAAGTGTGGAGAATCCTTCAAATGATGAATCTGTGCTCTGTGCTGTAAGATGCCTGTGATGCACCGTCTAAACGTACGGCAGTTGTGCTGAGCATATTAAAACACCACCACGCAATCCCCACGACCCAGAATAAAATTTAAAAGTGGCCCAGACCGCTGGGCAGGTGCCGCGAAGCTGGCAACAGCCAGTCTAAAATCCCAAATGACATGCACTGAACCAAGAAAGAGAGACCCAGGGAAAGGCAAGAGTGCGGCGCGGGATGGAAAGGAGGAGCTGGAAGGAATACAACATAGGGCTCGTTGAAATAGCACGCCCCCTATATCAGATGCAATATAGGGGAGGGATATGAAAGACGAGCTGTAAGACGGGATAAAATTCAGTTGAAAAGGGGAAGTGCAGCCAAAAACACACTGCAAAGATACCAAGAGGGGACGGCAACTGTAATTACTTATGGCAGGAGCTTATCATGGATCAACATTTGCAGGCTTGTTCCTTCATTCTGCAGCTTGCCCAACCAGGTGGGAAGGCCACTGATCCAGACCGGTACAGAACACTTAGACTGCTGCTTTTGAGGGGAAATAAGGAGAATCGGGCAAGAGGCAAGGCAAAAAGGCAATGCGAGGGATGGACCACTGTGAAAGAGCTGAGGTGCTCCTTCCAAATTGCGAGCAAAGACGACTCGATGGGTAAGGAGCGTGCTGTGGGAAGTAGAAAGTTTGTGAGATTTGTCACTGACTCTTCCTCTCAGTGAGAAGAAGGAAAGGCACGACGTTCAAAAAGGGCAAAGCAAGCGGAAAGAAACAAAGAGACAAAGTCTGGTACGGCCAATCAGAAGGCTCAATAAGCGAGAAGGGTCCACTGCGCGCCGTTTTTTAGTGAGTTTTCCCCCATGCGCAGTGTCCACGTACAGAAGCTTGAGGAGGCCCAGACCACGTCCAGGCCTTGCCTGGCAGTTATCAATTGTGTCTGCTTCGTTGCCGCCCAGCGAGCTCAGGCCAATCACACGCTTCCCCGCTTTCTGGTAGGCTGAGGTAGGGTGCCAGTGGACCTGTCACTCGGCCTGGCCCAGCGCCTGGTGTTGGTCATTTTCTTCATGGCCCCTGTGCGTTACATTGGAAGGTACAACTGTCACCCTGGGGTGGTGTTATTTGTGGTTTTGTATGCGAAAGTACCCTTGCCCAGCAGTCAATGACTTCGTTCTTTCCTCACAGCGCAACGTATGTGTGCATGTATTTTAGATTTGGGCAATCACGACAACAGCACTCGCGAAACAAAGCGTAAAGCGGAAAGAGTAGCGAAATGGATTTGCCGCCCGCTCCTTCCGCCTTCCGCTCGTTCGGGCGCACGCCTCCTTCCTTCTTCCCCTCTCCCACAGACGACAAAAGCACTTGCGCCTTCCCCCGCTCCGTGCATTTCTGTTGCATAACCCAATGGGCACTACGATTTACACATAAGGTAAAATAGACATGCCGTAGCTTTTCTACGATGTGGCCGTGGCCGAACATAAAAGTGGGGGCAACAACTGCCAATCTCCCCATGCATGTTGCTGCGTTGTGCTTTGGCTTCAAATCTCCTGAGAGCAGCACTGGTAAAACGTGCAGGAGGCAAGGAGACAGGTTGAGTGCTCGTTTTCACTTCTCGTAGCTCCTCACGCAACTTGACGAGTAAGTCCTGAAAAGGAGTTGCGAGTGTATTCGCAAATGCAAACTCAGGCAAAGTTTTCGGTATCTGCATTTTAGCACATACGCCTGGGTTTCTTGTATAGGACATCAGAGTATGCTGGAAAGTACAGAGTCTTGCCCGGGGCGCGGAACGGCGAGCTTCTCCCTGCGGTTCTTTCCCTTTCATCCTGGTCCCGTCTGTGTGCGAAGCCAGTTCTTTCTATCTTGAAATTTGTCAGCCTCAACCGTGCAGGCGCAAAATTCACCGTTCCTACCCAATGTCGCTTTTGTTGTCACTGTTGTTGCCGTCGTCGCTGCCCTTATTCAGTATGCCCACGGTGCCGTGCCTGCCGAGTTGATTGCACGGTCCTTTCCCCCGCTTCATAAGTTCTCTGCGCTTTCCCTTCTGTCCCTTTGTCTCAGGTCATGCGTCGGTGCTTGCAGTGTTCTCAACTACAAAAGTACGACCATACGACGTAATGTAGCACTGTCATAAAAATAAACGTTGGGCAAGGCCTTGACTGTCACAGCAAGCAATACGACCCTGCAAAATGTCAACCCGTCAAAACCCATGAGCTTCTGTCTCCATATGAGATATCGCAGCTAATGTCCCATACGTCGTACGTGTATGACATACGACTTACGAAATACTCTTTCCAACAACCACAACCAAAATACAACGAACGGAACTTGCCCTCTTGTTTTTGTTTGCCTCTCATTTCCCATTCTAAGACCACTTGTCACCCCACTCACTTGCGAAAGAGAGACAATGGGCAGCATCTGGAACAGCGCTACGGTTTGGAACTCTCGTCCCCTTCTTTTTCCCTGTTTCTTTTCCTTCCATGCACCTTGCTGTCGAATACCACTCTACCCCGTCTCAACATGCACAAAAGCGAGCCACCTCGTGTATGTATGTTGCTCCATGAGCAGGTTGGCTGCCTCCCACCATACCAGATTCTTCCTCAAGATGTGATGCCCGATGCTGTGATGTTTAAGGTTTGATGCATATGCGTGGAGATGCTCTCTGTTTTTTGTCTGTAATTTACCACATGTAAGAGGTCGAGTACCGCGGTGAAGGACATCGTAGCCGATGCATGTCGTACAGAAAGAAATGTTTTTTTTTTTTTTTTTGGCGAAGTACATCATCATACTGGGGTCTCTTTGTTGTGCCGATCAGCGGAATTTCCCTTGAGTCGTCGCTCAAATTCCGTCCTTGCACTCTCCCTCCCTCCCTGCCGCCGGCAGTGACAAAAATGGACAAGGCTTTGGGGTAGGCAGGACAGGTTCATCGAGGAGCGACAACGCAAAAGGAAAGAAAAAAAATATGGAGAGGATGTGCTAAACTAATGCCGTTGCACCCCTACACGCAGCGTTGTGTGATGCAAACGATGACAAAAAAAAAAAAAAAAAAAGGTCGACAGAAAGAGGAAATGGCGGGTGACTGTCTTCTCCACGGGCGTCCTTTTCAAAGCGTTTTGTCATGAAGACAGGCGAAAACGACGACAAGCTCCGGACATGTACGAAGGATAGGGAAACCAAGCCTAATCCTCTTTTCTTTTGGTCTTTCCTGCATTGGGCTTCCTCCGGCCGGTAGCAAGGGTGGCCGATTTGGAGAATACTTCGTACGTCGTACCCAGGCTTGCCAGGCAAAGAAAAATCAAATCACCGGCCAGCTGGGAAGAAAAGCGTTGACTTGTGGGTGGGACGGAAGCAAAAAGTGCAGACAAAAGCTTGCTAGTGTCAAGAACAGAAGGGATCGGCTCTGCAGAAGACAGAGGTCTGGCCAGGTCTCCGACCAAGCCAGAAGCAGTCACGCTGCCGGCAAGAGCTGGAGAAAAGGCTAGGAATAAGAAAACGAAGACGAAAATCAGTGAGGCTGGGGGGGCAGGCAAGGATACGTCGATCAAAAGGATTTCATGAGGGTCATTTCGATCTCAAATGCCATGTATTAGAGGATTCCATATCAGAATCGCCTTTTCTGAATCCACTATTTGCTGTTTCCTCCACACTGCCCCATGCTCTCTTGTAAGGCCTAGGCCGGTCTTTCGTATTGCTAGTCTTTTTCCTCTCTCTTTCTTTTCTTTCGTTGACGTTTTCAAACTGTACGAAGGGATGTGAGAGAAATACGTCGGTGGAGGTAAGCACCGAAAGGATGAAAGAAACGGAGATGGAGATGGAGGGTATGGGGTTGCCCTTTTTTTACTCCGAAGAAAAAGGTCCCCAAACCCAAAGCTAACTAAGGCTTGGAGGGTGGCCTTTTTCGAGCTTCTTTCACTAACCTTTTTCCATTCTGCCTCATCTTTGCTGTTTTCGTTCTGCTGTGCTTTGTGACGAGACTGAATTGGGCAAGAAAGTCCTCGTTCCCCTTTGTGGCTTTCGTAGCTTCTGTAACGCCCGGTGGCTGTTTGCAGCGCGTTGTTAGTTTAGTGGGTGTTTCTATTTTCTGTTGCTTTTGTGGCTTGCGCCCGTCAGGTACAATGCATAATGCAGGCATAAGGGTTGCAACCTCCCTCAGGTTGGGGTGGCACTTTTAATACGAGGAGGCTTGTTAAACGATAAGACATAAAGGAAGGGGTCTCGAATCTAAGAAACAAACATACGTGAGGCTATCAGAGTCCAGCCTTTTCGTTTATACTGAAAATGCTTCATAGGTCAGTATTTTATCGAGTATAGAAGAAAAAAAGAAAGTTATTTTAACCCATATTAACAATCTGTACATACAGTAGACTGCAACAGAAATCCATTGTTCTATCTAAACAAAATTTCTAAGGAAAAAAGAAAGAAGAAATTAACCTGGAAATAAATTCCAGAAAATAAATAATGTATCAGTATGAAATGACAAATGTACATTTACTCAATATAAGAACAAACAATACGGTTGGCAAAACAAGCTACGATACGAAGCACCTTTTGTCTACATAGGATACGTGGAAAACGAAAACGACAACGACTCGATCGTATTTGAATCTGGCGCTATCTTCCCACTGATCAACAAATCGGCGCATGGAGGCCAAACAGTTAAGTTGACAGAGGCGTAGTCGGCGCCATTTGCTTATCTAATTTGGCCAAAACCTTCTAGTCTACGACGTATAGAGTATTTCTCACGTTAGTATTTCTCGTCATGTTGTATGCCGTAAATGCCGTAGCTTCTGTGGCCTTCTTTTCGATTTCAGAGACAATGTCCACTTGGCTCTTCCCTCGGCAGTTTGGTGGTGAGCCGGCACCGCTGAAAAAGCAAATAAGGCCCAAAATAAAACACGCCCATCGATGTGTCTTACGTGCTCCCTGAGGTGAGAGACGTAAAAGAGAAAAACAAGAAAAAAAAAAAAGCAAAAAGAAGAGGAAAGAGAGTACTGTACAAAACATAGGAGCCCTTCGTAAACGAATTTACCACGACAAAACTGACACAACATAGAGATAAGGCAAAAATGAGGGAAGAAGATTTCCAGCGCCCCCTTTTTTGAGTACTTGTTCTACACTGATATATGCCAGCAAAAGACGTGTTTTTAGCGCGTTGTGTTTGTTTTTGCTTCGTCTCGTCTTGCATCTACTATTCTCTGCAGTTTCTTTGATGTTACTTCCTCTCCTAGCAATCGTTCAACTCTCTTGCTCTCTCCTTTTCTCTTGCCCGCCAAGATAAGAGGCGTGATGTGGCTTGGAGAGGCGCGACAAGACCAAAACAGTACGTGATGAACAAATTCGACGGGCACGAAAATCGTACAGGGTCCAAAAGCGCGCCAGTGCCGGCGGCATGCTTTAGGGCTGGGCGGCAAGCCATGGCCATGGAGTGTCCCTGGATCAATATGCCGCGCAAATAGAGCTGTGATAAAAGTAGAAATAAAGGGCATGCCATAGGATAAGATATTCCCGTTAGACGCCAAAGAAAGCCTTTTGTTACGATTGCGCTTCTGGCGCAGTGATGCCATTGGAGCGAAAGGAGAATGAAAGGTCAGAATTAACACTTGAATGCGGGATAAAGAAAACACCTACACGGGCGGTCGGAAACGGGCTCAAAGCCATTGTCGTTCGGGTTTCCTGTCCATGTATCTTGGAAGTACCTCCGTAAACAGGTCTCTTATGATCTATTTCGTAACTGCATTATGATTACTGTAGAATTGACCTCGACAAGGAAAGTACAAAGTATGTCGTACGCAGAACACGTCTGCCACAGTAATAATATGGGCTATCATCTTATTACCCGATTAGGAAAGGGCGATGCTACAGGAAACCGTTCCGCGAAGTTTCACTGTTCTTTTCCCAGGTACGACATACTGGGGTTGACGAATGCTTCCTTCCTGTGTAAAACGGAGCTATCTTTGGTACCTGCCGTGCCACTCCGTTATAAATAGTTTGACTCTCAATTCCGCTGTTTTGCGGACCAGTTCCCCTCAGCTGAGCTTTCTTCGCCTGATGTTGGCAAGTGTAACGCTGTATTATGCCCTGACACCGGGTTCACAAGATGACCAGGGTAGACCATGATCGTGAGAACAAACGTGTGTATCTTGGGCGTTCGAGTTTCTTGGATTGAGCGACAAAGAAAAGGAGGAAGGAACGATGGGAGAATGTGTTTTCGCTCTTGCTCGAACCACCGCCTCATGGCAAAGTGTAATTTACAACCTGCAGGAAAGAAAGCGCACCGTGCTTGCCTCGTTGGCGTTGGTGCCCGGTAGCACCTGCCGAGCACTGCTATTTTGCGCCAGCGTTATTTACACCAAAACAGAAGGAACAGTTGGGCTTGACGCCAACGCTTTTTGCTGAGATTTCGTCTTTTTATTCGCGAAGCTGACGACGCGGCTAAAGACGCGTTCACGACACTTGACAACCATGAATGGTGTATAAAGAAGAAGAAGGAAAGTGACGCCACACTCGTTTACACACTAGCCAGCGCGTCCGCTTTGTTTATGTGATGCTTTGCAGGCACAGAAGTCGGTGTTATTCGTCGTCACAACCTCTTGCTCCTCCGACTTTTTGTTGGTTCGCTCTTTCCCTCCATGTCACCGATGCGCCTTCCCGCGCGCCTCGTAGCTCTTTCCCGTAAAACAACATCATAAGTTGTACAGCTCGGCAAGGGTCGCCGGTTGCAAAAGGGGCGGATTGGTTTCCTCTCTGCCCCCCCCCCCCCACCACCATTTCATGTTGATACGTCCCATCTTTGTCACCTTTCTTTACCCAGAACC
Organism: Sporothrix mexicana; assembly: GCA_021396375.1. NCBI lineage: Eukaryota > Fungi > Ascomycota > Sordariomycetes > Ophiostomatales > Ophiostomataceae > Sporothrix > Sporothrix mexicana. The sequence goes on along the minus strand of WNYC01000020.1, from coordinate 32,724 downwards.
GGGTGCATTATCAGACTGCATTATGATTGACATCGGTTTCCATGGATGCGATTGCACTGGCTTCTCTCGCGTCACTCGCCTCTTGACAACACATCCCTCCTAATGGAACAGTGACAGTGCGTGAAAAGCTACGACATACAAAGTAGGTTGTGTATTAAACGCCCTCCCTGCCAGGTACTCATTTGGCGTGTCGACAGAATTTGCCTCTGTAAACAATGATCGTTCGACAAAAAGTACATTGAACGGTGAAAACGGTGGCACCTGCGCACACAAAAAGCCTCTGACATGAAAGCTGTCGAAGTCAAGAGAGATTCCCACCGTTTCAATCGCAGGAGCAGAGGTGGTAACGCCACCAAAGCTACATGTAGTGAGGGCGAATAATTATCAAGGGCAGTGTACAATTTCCCGGAAGTGGGTAGCATTTAGTGGAGGCACAAAGGTAAAGTCGCTCCGTTTTGACCTTTTCGTTTGAGCCCCATCATTTTGCACTGTTTCTTTTCGTGCTTCTTTTTTGCCAGCCAGATGAAATTGCGCTACGGTTCAGCCCACTCACACACCCATTTGCTCACAAAACCTTAGGAGACCACTTCATTGCAACGCTGCGATTTTGCTGAGGCCAAGACGAAAGAAGAGGAGGGGGCTGATCAAAGCGACAGAGCAAACAAATCCCCAAGAAAGAATGCGATAAAGAGCGAAGAGGCGGGAAGGAGAGGGTGGGATTTTTCAAAATGAAAAGCATCCTGCATCCCTCCATCCCAAGTGCCAACGAACAGCCAGCCCTCCAGCGTTGTATCCCGAGAAAAGCTGTCGTTTAGACATGTAAAGGCGACCTCTTGGCCGACGTGGAAGGCCACCCGGCGAGCCAAGAAAAAAAGGGGCGCTCGGTACTGAGCCAAAAACAAAAAAAGTCTGGACGAAATAAAACAAGAAAGCTCCAGCTCAAAACTGCATGAATTGGCTGGCCACAAGCATTCGATCATCATCAGCACTTTGTCTTGTGTGAGATGCAATTCCTTGCTCTCTTACAGACATACTGATGTTCTGGTGGCGCGGATGTCCACCACCCCGTTCTATCCGATTCTCACAGTCATTTGTCATTTGTCTGACAGGCAATTTCACATTCGCCATCCCATGTGTATCTCACTTCAAGTCTTGCTTTGGGCATCGAGTTCTTCACCGGCGCTTGCCTTCACGACCTGGCACGAGCGGACCTTATTTGGGCCAAAAAAGTCGACCTTGACAGGTCCAGAGTGCTTTGCCACAGGAGAGAAGAAAACATTATCACAACAACGGTGACGACGGGCTAGGCTAAGCCTATGGAGAAGCTGGGGCCAAGGCCCGTGTCCGGCCGTCCTCTCCGTCTTAAGCACCCTGTTTTTACTGACCCTTTTTCGCTTTTCTTCGCAGTAGCGCCAACTTGCCATGTGTTCTGGGAACTGGGCTCTGGACCAGCCCAGGCCAGGCCTCGGCCTCCCAGGATGCAGCTGACAGGCTTGGCTTGATGTGCATTGCTGCTGGAGAAAATAAGAAAAACAGAGTGACCAGCCGAAGCGAGGAAAAAAGAGCCACGTTCCAGCATGCAGGGGTGAGATAGATCGAGAACGACAAAGCTACGCGTATTGGGAAATGATCAACTTTCAGTGTACGGGACTCCAAAGAAAAATGAAGACGGCAAGATACCGCGACTTGCTGTAGCAAAGAGACCAACAGGCGGCAACACAGACCAAGACAGACACCCCCAGTCCCAACCCCTTGTACTGTCTTGCTCGCCCACCACGCACGGCCACCCGCACACACTCCCAAAAATATACAGACACCCTTGAACCTGGGCATTTTGACCGTGGCTCTGGGTCTCTGTGTCTTCCTATTTTATGAACATTTTGTGTCTCTTTTCTGAGGCACCCTTTGAGATAAGACACGGGGTCCAGGCGAACAAAATGCAGGCGGTGACCTCTCTAAAACAACAGTGAGAGGGTGGGACCACGCTTTTTTTTTTTGGTTCTTCGGGGGCACAACCAAGACAAGAAAACCTCCGCAGCTGAGCTGTTGTGTTCTGATGGATGGCCTCTTGCCGCGATGCTGGTGTGCCTGTCTCGTCACTGCGCAGACATCTGTAATCATGACATTTGGAAGCAATAACCTATGGTGAACTCTTCCCAAGTCTATGTGAAAGTGAGTTGTTCTCCAGGAAGTGAAGAGGCTGCCTCGCGCCGACCTATCTAAGCTAACAAAATGAGGAGCAGCCTGGAAGACTCACAGGATGTGTTGGCCTTGTGTCTTTTGGTGCCTCTTTCCATCATGTTCTGGTGGACGACCGGTGCGTTTTGCGTGGGGCATCTTTGACTTCCATTCCCTGCAGTCCTAACCATCCGGGCGCCAGTGGGTCGCCGAACATTTGCTTCCCCCCCTGCAAAACGAACGTTATCCACACACACCTGAACACCTTCACTTTGATTTTGTACGTGTGTGCTTGGGAACATATGCAGGCACACACCAGTATCAGTGCATTGGGACTCGAAGTACGGAGTAGTCTGACAGCACACGGTTGGACAACGAACCAGAGAAACACAAGAATATCGTTACAAACTTCAATACGTTCGCCTCTCGAGACCAGTCCGCTCCTCCTTTTTGATCGATGCTCGGTCACGATGCATGCCGCATTGGCCTCGGCGACAGAGATGCAATTGATTTCTATGAAGGTCTTGTAGGTGCGCTTCTTGCCCTATGGGAAACACACCGTACACACAGCCAGTTGCAAAGGCCTCTCATCCTCCAGATAACTTCTCCCCACCAAAGAAGTGGAGTATGGTGGGTCACGACTTAGACCTCACCGTGGTGGAAAGAAAACGGAGCACACAAAACGTGCAAATTGAAAAACGGAGGTTCGTGCACAGCTCCAAGTAAGGAATATTTGGTATGCTCAAAAGTATCCTTCCCACTCCTTTCTCCAGCTTTATCAAACTCCCTTCACTTTGTCACAAATCCATGCCCATACTAGCCTCTCTAACGGTTGAAAAGAAGGAACAAGAAGAACAACTAAAGAATGCATCTAAGAAAAGTTCACTTTGAAACACACAGCTGCCAGGGAGCCGGTGGATGCACGGAGGAGGAAGCATCTGTCGGCCTCCCTGTCTACAAACTTGAATACACAACAGGTACGACTTACTTCATGTTGGTTATTGAGGAGAGGACCTCACCTGCTGCCTGACACTCAGACTCAGATTTGCCTTTCCCCGTTCTCGGTATTCTCCTTGCCCTGTTCTCGCTTGTGCAGTTGCCTCTTTCTCAAACCAGTGAATGAGAAATGAGAAGGAAAAAAGACAAAAAAGGATGCAAGGAAAGAAACAAACCAGAGATGGTGTGGCCTGGAGTCCCCGTTAGTCTGCTCTTTTACGGCCTTTTTGCGTTAAAAAAGCGTGCTGTGCTGGATCCGTCAAGGGAATAGGGGCCAGACAGCACGTCAGACTGACCCAGACCACTTGCACAAATATTTTGCCTGCAGCGTTTGCGCTCCACCCACTTTCACCCACCCCCCTTCCCTTACAGTCCTCGAAGCGCACACCACACCCCGTCTTCGTTCCGTTTTCCTTTCGCTGTCAGTAAGTGACCTAAGCTGGGGCCCGAGGGTGTTCCTTGCCGTCCTCTCTCTCTCTCCCTCTCTTTCACAGTTTTCTTGGGGAACTGCTCATCTTTTGTTTGTCTCAGCCGCTTAGCTCCCCCTTTCCGTGCTCTAAGTCCAAAGGCCGTCGACGAAAAGCAGACGCACAACACCTCTCCACGCTTCTCACAAGCACACGGCTTCCAAGACGCCTCTCTCTTCTTAAACTAAGCCTCGTCCACCTCTCGTCTCCTCTTTTTCCTCTTCCTCGTTCCTCTCGTTTCTTATTCCTAGCTTCTTCTTTATTTTCTTTACCATCTTATATCTATCTATAACATCCTCCTCAACCTTCAAACTCACTGGTTTCCTCAAAATATCTTCCACGTTTCATACAAGCCCACGCTCATACATACCCACAATCTCTTCTCTCTTCGTCAATCTCCTCCAGAATTCATAAAAGCACCTCACCTCCCTCACTCGTTCACGACCACGTCTCTTCCTCAACACATGCAACACGTTCAAACTTGACCACACCTTCACCAGCATCTTGAATACACCACAGAATATAATAGACAAGACCACCGACAACTTGAAGTCAATACAGTTCAGTGCTCGACAGACTCGACTCCCCGTCTTGCCCCACAAACCCGGATATCCAGCAACGACCCAAACAACACGTCTTCGGCCTGCCAACATTGACGAGCGCGTGCGTGTGTGTGCGCCACAACACCGCAACCCGTCATATCGGCACCCAGTTCCCAGCAGAAAGCCTACCGTATCAACGACTTGAACCCCGGCGTACATCCTTCACAATGGACTACACAACAATGATGCACAGTATACCGCAGATGGGCATGCCGTACGCGGCTGTCCAGCGCCCAACTGACATGAACCGGCCCCGGCATGCCTACCCATATACCTACGGCGGCGAGCCGCTCTACCTCTTCCCCCACACGCCTGCTCATCACCGCAACATGACCGAAGCGCAGATGGCACTTGCTGCAAAGCAGATCGACCCGAAGCCCAGACTCGGCAAGGACGAGGTGCAGCTCCTCGAGAACGAGTTCCAGAAGAACCCCAAGCCGTCGTCGGTGCGGAAACGTGAGATTGCCGAGCTCCTCAAGGTCGACAACCCAAGAATCAACGTGAGTGACTCGTCCCCCTTACTTACTCACCACCTGCCTCCTTGTTTACTGACTGTCGAACAGAACTGGTTCCAGAACAGACGCGCCAAGGCCAAGCAGATGTCAAGGCGAGTCGACATGACTGGCCAGGGCGATGTGTCTCCGTCTGACACTTCGCCGTCTGAACTGCCCGAAGACTCCTCCATGGTGAGCGAGTACTTTGGATCACAAAACCAGAGCCTGCCCTTGCGGGTTTCCTCCGCCACATTCCCCGCCGCCGAGCAGCCTTCTCTCGCCCTCTACCCACCAACCTCCAACGACGGCTCTGTTGCCGTTGCCCAGGGTACCTCGCCTTCTGCGCCCTCCACCGAAGAGTACCCGTCACCAAAGTCTCTTGTCTACCATGCTTCAACAAATGGCAGTCACGAAATACCCGCGTTTGCACCTGTAATGAACGGCGCATACATTGTTTCCTCCCACCACAACCACGGTAGCTACAGCTCGCATGCATCACCGCAGAACATCATGGGCGGCGAGCCCGTCCCTGAGCAGAGCTTTGAGCAGTCTCTGGGCGCCTATGTGCCCTTTACAACGTCAATGGGCATGGAGAACGCGATGGCACATGTTGGCTCGTTTCAGTCCGAGCTCCTGAGCGTCGACGACGTCCCGCAGCTGGACAAGGACATGGTGGTCCTGCCTTCGTACGAGGCGCAGAACATGTCTGCCGCCGCATCTCCCGGCTCCGCACACTCCCCGGCCTCTGCCGTGTCCGATCTCCGCTTTAAGTCGCCTCCTCCGCCGGCCAACCTTGCCACAAGACGGAACAAGGGCGCTCCGGCCATGCTCAACTCGACGGCCCTGCGCAGCCAGGCGTTTGGCCCCAAGACTGGAATCGACGCGGGCAAGCGCATGGACGGGGGTGCACCGGCCATCCGCCGCATTGCCTCTGCGACTGGTCTCATGTCCAACCGCGTCCAGAAGCCGAGCATCCCCACGGCACCCCGCTCGCCCCTCTACTTTGAGCGCAACAAGGAGGCCCTCCTGCAGTCGCTGCAGACTTCGGCCGCTGCTGCAGCCAGCGGCGGCCCGCCTCTGGTTCGGTCTCTGAGCAACACTGCCTCGCCTGTGTCTCCCAGCGAGGCCATGGTCTCGAACAACGGCGGCATGGTCGGTTCAGATTCGTCTGATGACGAGCACCTGATGGCCTATGGCAGCAACAACAACGCCGCCAGCCACAACCCCTACTTTGCGACCAAGCCCGCCTCGCTCGGGACGCCTCCCGGCACGCCTGGCTTCAACAACGGTCTGGCACAGAGCGGCGAGCAGCAGCGCGTGATCGACACCCACTGGAGCTTTGTTCCGCAGGACGAGGCGCTTCTGACGCCCAGCCTGGGCAGCTTTGGCTCCGAAGAGTATTCCATGCTGCAGACTGCTCCCAGCTACATTATGAACAGCCAGCCTCCCACACCCTCTGTCCACCAGCCTCTGGGCCACAGCTACTTCCCTCTGCGCCTCCAGGGCGGTGCCGCGAGTGCCGGCTCGTCGATCCAGACCGAGTACACATTCCCCGGCGAGACGTACATGTTCCCAGGCACGGGCAAGATGTCGCCGGACCGGAGCAAGGTCAAGCAGTTCCAGTTCACGCCCAACGTGACGCCGCAGGACTACTGCCCTGAGAAGTAGGGGACATCCCTCTTCAAGCTTCGGTGGTGCACGAGCGATGTGCATCAAATTTTGTAACAACATTTTAATTAGCGTTTGCTTTTTCCCGGGTTTTTTTTTGGGGGGGACGAGCCTCTTGTCTTTTGGGTGTACGTTTTCTGTTTCTGGCTGTGCATTTTTTTTAACGTTTTTCATGAACTCATACTCATTTACATTTGTCGTTTTTCTCGCTCTCATCTATGTCCAATACGTCTTGTTTGTCCTGCATTTTCTGTATTTTCATTCTACATGTCATGCGTTTTGTTCTGTCTTTTTTTCTTTTCCTTTACGATGGAAACGGCCACAGGGGTCTGGGAAAGAAAGCCAATGGCGCTGCTTGGGAAGCATAATGGGTGATGCATTGTTTCGACATGAAAAAAGGCGAAAAACACGTTCTTTCTTGTGCGCGCGACGCGTGCATTTGGAACAAGATACCCATATACGTCGTACGGAAGAATATTCTAAAAAAATAAAAGACACACAAGAAGAACCTCCCATAGAAACGCAGGGAGTGTTTCTGATTGTGATTTCAAAGTTTGCTTCTCTTCTCAATTGCAAAACGTGAAGTTGCTCGAAACCGGCGATCGGAACCCCGTCGCGACTTGATTGCGTCAAACAGTCCGGGAGGGGAAGGTGAGCATCGCGCCTTCTCCTTTTACCCCGAATCTTCCCCCCCGCTCTTTCCATCCTTCCAATCTCTACTCTTTCACTTCCTTCCCGTGCAATCCACCGGGACACAAATAGATTGCGGAGGAAAGGATTTGGGACAGGGACAGAAAGAGGATCAGGAACAGAAACAGGATCAGGATCAGGATCAGGGACCGTCGAATTGATTCTTGTCATCGCGCTCTCCTCTTACAACTCTCCGCGAACAGTGTCGACGAATCCTACAGGAAGCGCAGCACGTGCGGGCCGCCTCTGAATCTCACCACTCTTTTTGGCCCAGATATTCGGATCCGACAACGACGACCGCTCTCGATTACGATGTGGACTGTTTGAGCGGCTCATTTTGACCAAACAGGAGACATAGACTTTCAGCCTTTCCGCCTTTCCGCCCTTCCAGCAACGCCTTGCACGCCGCACACAACAATGGTGCTCCTCCGCGAAACCGTGTCGTCGTGGCTCGGGTTTTACTTGGGCCTCGTGTCACAGAACGACGGATCGGTCGCAAGCGGACAGGGCCAATTCGGCAGCCTTGCACCGGCAGAACCATCAACGCCCACAGTAACGCTCAAGAACGGATCGTACTCGGGCATCTTCAGCCCACAGTACAAGCAGGATTACTTCCTGGGCATGCCATATGCTCAAGTAAGGCCCTCCTCTCACACTTCAAGTTCTGTCTCATGACCCGTTAACATCACCAGAAACCAGACCGATTTAAGCAGGCTGCGCATCTCGACAGTAGTTGGGATGGCCTGCACGAAGCGACCGCATACCCGCCCCACTGCATCGGCTACGGCATGGACCAAGAAGGCTACCCTGTCTCGGAAGACTGTCTGTATCTAAATGTCGTCCGACCAGCCGGTATTGACTCGACGGCTGGTCTTCCAGTGGCCGTCTGGATCCACGGCGGTGGTCTGGTAGGTCTACTCCGTCTCATATTCCATATTCCCTTGAGTGATATTTGTTAACGTCCGGGTCAGCGCATGGGCGGCTCGGCCGACAAACGCTACAACCTGTCGTTTATCGTCGAAAACAGCGTCAAACAGGGCACGCCTATGATCGGTGTCAGCCTCAACTACCGTCTCTCCGCTTTTGGTTTCCTGGCCGGCAAGGAAGCGCGCGAGGCCGGTGCAGTCAACATTGGCTTCCACGACCAGCGCCTCGCTCTCCATTGGGTTCAGGAGAACATTGCCTCGTTTGGCGGCGCACCAGAGAAAGTGACCATTTTCGGCGAGAGTTCGGGCGCCGAAAGCGTCAGCGCGCACACGTTTGCCTACAACGGACGGAACGACGGGCTGTTTCGGGGCGTCATTGGCGAGTCCGGATTTGGCGGCTTCATTGCACGCTACCCCGGAAACCTCAACACGACGGACAAGCAGCAAGAAAACTACGACAAACTTGTGACGAACACGTCATGCTCATCGGCGAGGGACACACTGGAGTGCCTTCGCCGGCTTCCATTTTCTGAAATCGACAATGCGCTGAAAACCGGCGATGGCTCGTTTTACCCCGTGCTCGATGGCGACTTCATTGCCGACTACCCGCACAACCAGCTCCGCGACGGCCGGTTTGTGCGTGTTCCCGTGCTGATCGGCTGCAACTCCGACGAAGGGTCTGGCCAGGGCGGCCATCTGGGCCCCGGCGGCAAGGGCGTCAACACAGATGACGAGTTCCGAGCAGCCATTGTCGAGCACTTTGGTCTCGATGGACACACTCTGTCACAGTCCGAGGCTGCTTCCACACCAGATAACGCTTCAAAATTGGTGGACGAGCTGGTCAAACTGTACCCAAGCATCCAGGCTATAGGAATCCCTGGACTTGACAAGTTTCCAGTGATTGCTCCCGGGGATGAACTGGCCAGATCGGTCGGTCTCCAATTCCGTCGAGCGTCGGCCCTCTTTGGTGATAAGTGAGTTTTCCGCTTCGCGTTTTTGATCAAGATCGTAACGTCCAACATTTGTTCTTTCTCTTAGCTGGATGCATTACCTACGCCGGCGAGCGAACCTCGCTTGGTCAGAACATGGCGTTCCATCTTGGAGCTACCGCTTTGACGTTCTAGTCAACGGCATTCCTCGTGAGTTGGCCACCTTTGCACGGCTACATTTGATTTATTTCCTGACTTCTTTCAGCCCAATACGGCGCCACGCATTTCCAAGAAGTCGCCTTTGTCTTTGACAACCTACAGGGCCTTGGCTACGACAAGAACCCGTTTGCAGGCATGCCGCCATCGTTTGCAGCTCTCGCCAAGACCATCTCGAAAGCATGGATCAACTTTGTTGTCGGCCTGGATCCCAATGATCCCAATAGTCCCAATGATCCCAATGGAAACGACACAAAGGAAACAGAAGGCGGCCTGACATGGCCCGTGTACAATGCTACAACGGGCGGCGGTGCAGGCCACAACATGGTCTGGCAGGCGGGCACCAGCCATGTCGAGCCGGACACCTACCGGGCCGAGGCCATCCGCTGGATGATTGATCATGGACTAGATGTCTTTGGAATTTGATTTAGAGGTGCTGCAGGATCTTCAAAGGGCAAAGCCGACTTGCCGATCACGGCCCTTTTCTCCGCCTTCATATTTGCACATGATTGGATTTCCTGGGATAGTCCCTTCGGCAAGTGCAAAATGTGACATGAGACTCATTGGCTGCAACTTCAAAGAGTGAAAGAGGCCAGCAGCAGAAAGCACCCAATATAAAAAGGCATGCTTAGCCGAAGCTCGGCAAATTTATTGCTCGCGGCCGAAAGCACGTTGACTTCTCCGGGGAGGCAACCAAGAATGATGTGAAGACGAAAGAAGAGAGAGAAGAAGGCCAGAATGCCAGAATACCAGAAGCAGACATCTACCGCTAGGCGAGACCGACAAAACCCCTCTGTTGGAGAGAGGCCAAAAACAGGATACAAAAACAAGGTTGAGCGGAGGTTTTAAATTAAGGTTAAAACAAAAAATGGACGAATGAAAATCAAAATAAGAATATTCACCCAAAGGCAAACGCCGGCAAGCCGATGACTTTAAAAATAGACGACGCAAATGGTCGCTCTCAGGCCGCATGAAAATGTCCCACTCGGTTATGAATATATAGGCAAGTCAACTCAAAAATGGGATGAGGCAAATGGGACAAATGGGCAAGTGGGTAAACATGTAAATGAAGCAAATGAGCGTGGTAGCGAAATATGGCCGGCCAGCAGCAAAACTCAACAACAACCGTTGGGACTCATTTTGTTTGGGACCGCGCTGCAAGCGAGCCAATCGGCAAAGCGGTATTCATTGGCCAGCAGCGAGCGAGGGCCAGAAAAGAATACTATATACGACGTGCAGACGCATATATCACGTTTTTGTACCTGTTGTGGTGCCGGAGATTTATCCAAACAGTTTACCCCGGACTTACCGCCCAATGTGGAAACAAACAGAAACACGCAAATATAGGACGAATATAAACCTCATATAAAAACGTTTCCAGCATTTCCAGACTGAGCCCGCATTGCTGCCTGTCAGAATCTCCTTTAGGAGCATGCGGCCCGATTTTCGGTGAGTGGGTTTGTGTTTCTGATTTTGTCGTTTATACTCTCACTTCTCACCGTTTTTCCATGCTTCTCCTATTTCTCCTGAGCCAATGTAAATACTGTGCTATTCTTTCGATTATTTCGAAACCATTCTCATGCCCTCATGCAGAACGATGCTGTAGACATGATCTGATTCTGTCATTCTTTCAGTGTATATATAAATCACAACGTGGATGCTCATCTATGCCAATGTGTCTAATATAATAGACACACACATAATAGAAACAAAAATAGTCTCATCACACCCAAATCACATAAAAACAGTCGACAACAACAACCGAGCCCTTTCCCACGACGTACGTAATGCCAACACCAACTCTCATCATTTCCCAATCTTCTTCCACCATCGACAAAACACCACCCATCCCTGTCCTTGGGTCGTCCTCCAATCGCTGCCCAACGTTTATAGAGCTGCTTATATATTGGCAAAGTGCTGTCTTGCATCTTCTTGCCCCTTCCTCTTGCTCGGTTGGCCCTGGGTGCCATTTGCCCACAACTCGGCTAATAATACCAAAATGGACTTGGCTAACACCGAGTGCTTGTGTGGAAAAGAAAAAAAAAAAAAAAAAAAAAAAAAAAAAAGAATGCGAAAGGGGACAGCGGTATATGAAAAGACGGGGAGAACGGAGAAGAGCCCCTTGCCGTTCCGCGTTAAACTGCGGTGTGCCACCGAGAAAAATAGCAAAGTAAATATTGCCTCGAGTGGATATATATATACGGTATTGTCCTCCACACCCATTTCTTTTGTGGAAACAAAAACAGACAGTCACTGTCTGTTGTGAATCCGGGTTGGCGAATAAGACTACCAGAAAATCAGAAAATCTGGTTGTCTCTTTAAGACCAGTCGTCTTTTCCCGTATCGAAACGTTCAACAACAAGGTCATGGTCCAGTTTGCACCGCTTGTGCTGCTGGCCACGGCCGCCAGCCTGGCCAGCTCGGTCACTGGTGCACCCTCGCCGATCCCCGGTAGCGATGCCAGCACTCCGGCTCCCGGCGCCGGCAGCGCTTCAACAGCACCCTATACCGATGCCGTCATGGACCTTCAGCGCAAGGGCCGCACACAGCTCGATGCCGCGCTCGCCCAGTCCAAGACCTGCACCAAGGAGAAGCTGATGATCCGCAAAGAGTATGGCGACCTGACTCTGGCAGAGCGCAAGAACTATGTCACGGCCATGCTGTGCTTGATGAGCAAGCCGCCGAAACTGACGCAGTTCCCGGGTGTCACCAACCGGTACGAAGACTTTGTCGCCGTGCACATCAACCAGACTCTGTCGATCCACAACACCGGCAACTTCTTGTCATGGCACCGCTACTACACATGGGCGTTTGAACAGGTAAGCAATGCGCCGAAGAAAAAGAAAGGGAAAGAAAGAAAAGAAAGATAATGTCGGTTGTGTCTGCGTACTGACCTGGCATAGGCCCTCCGGACAGAGTGCGGCTACACCGGGACACAGCCGTACTGGGACTGGGGCCGCTGGAGCAAGGACCCTCTGTCGTCGCCCCTCTTTGACGGCAGCGACACCAGCCTGAGCGGCAACGGCCAAAAGATCTCGCACAGAGGCCAGAGTTTCGGCCCTGCGGGTGACGGTGGAGGCTGTGTCACGACGGGTCCCTTCAAGAACATGACCATCAACCTGGGCCCCTTTGCCGCCGAGACCGATCCCGCCCCGAAGGCCAACCCGCAGGCCAACGGCATGGGCAAGAACGCGCGTTGTCTGCGGCGAGACATGTCCAACTACCTGACGTCGCGGTACGGCCGCACCGAAGACATTGTCGCCCTCATCAGCAACAGCAAGACCATTGGCACCTTCCAGGACACGATGCAGTCCATAAGCCCGACGGGCGGCATGGGCGTGCACGGCGTGGGCCACTTCACCATCGCTGGCGACCCGGGCGCCGACTTCTACCAGTCGCCCAACGACCCTGGATTCTGGGTGCACCACGGCATGATCGACCGCACATGGAGCATCTGGCAGACGCAGCAGCTGACGAACCGGACGCAGGTGATTGCTGGCGGGACGTCGATGCTGGGCTTCGGCAAGCAGCAGTCGCTGGAAGATGTTGTCGATCTGGGTGTCGTTAATGTCGACGGCAAGACGTGGAAGATTAAGGAGCTGGTGAGCACGGTCGACGGACCTTTCTGCTATACCTATGAGTAAAGCAGGGTAGTTTGTGGTATTCAACACCATAGTATCCAATGCAATCATTATCGCTGAGTTTAACCAAAATGGGATCTGTAAATGTGAAGTACTGTTCGTAAAATAATAATAAACAAGAACACTGTTCATGGAACTCTGTACCAAAAATTGCCAAAAAGAAAAGCCATCCCTTATTTTGCAAATACAAATAAACTCTGGCTGGATATATATGAGGAAAAGGAAAAGGACAAAGTAGCCCGATATGTAATAAATGAATGGACAAAATCGGACAGGATCAAAACCGTAAAACAAATGCTTCCAAACGAATGAGGTGAACGCTGCAAATTAAATAAACCAAAATAAACAAGCACAAGTCGCCTCTACTTTGAGGCCTCTGGCTTTCCGACTGGTTTTCCGGCCTCTTCGTGTGCGACAGCTGCAGCGACTTCGTGCTCCTGGTTGGCCAGTGTCGACTCGACGCCCGTGCTGTAGCTCTGCGCCGGCGCTGGTGCCGCAGCATATGTAGGCTGCTCAGGTGCGCTGTAGAATCCACCAGCAGGCGGCGACGGCAGCGGACCGGGAGGACCAACTGCCGTGACAGAGTGTGTCTGCTGCTGCTTTTCCAAGTCACCCGTGTCGGCATAAGTAGGCTGTTCAGGTGCCTGGTAGGCATCTTGCTGCTGCTGCTGCTGCTGTCGGTTCAGGGCGTTGGCGTCGGCGCCCCAGTTGGCCCACGGCAGACGACGCTCACCGACCAGCGGAATCTTCATCTGCACCTGCCAAGTCGCCGCATCGTACATGGTGAGGTCGGCATCCGGGTACTTTTCGTAAATGTTCTTCTGCAGCTCGAGGATATCAAGAGTGTTGACACTGGCCAGCGGCGTGTACTTGAGCACAACAAACACAAGCAGCGACGTGGCAACAGTAACGACAGGGATGATAATAGCAGAGCGCAAGGAAATGGTGGACACATCAGCGCTCCACACAACGAACTCGTCAGCACCCTCCAACGGCTTGTTGTTGTCGCCGTAAATCAGGTTGCCAGAGCTTGTGCGGGATCCCAGGTACGAAGTCGACAGAGTCGTGTCGGTCAGCGTGTTGGCGCTCGCGATAAAAGCGGCCAGGACCAGGCGCTGCAAATCAGAAAACGCAGACGAGCTGCCGGCGTCAAAGATGGTGCCGAGAGCGGTGGTACTGGACTGGAGCGCACCCAGACCCAGCTCCGTGCCAATGCTTTCAATGCGAGGGGCACCCAGGTAGCGAGCAAAGATCAACTGCAGAGCAAGAGGCATGTTGAGACCGGGCAGAGCAGTGTTGTTGAGGCCAATCACGGTGCTGTTGGAGCCAGCAAAGGACCAAACATTGGACTCCCAGCAAGACAGGACGGGACGGCCAGGCTGAACAATGTAGTCGGCATCGGCAAGATATGAGTCCTGCTGCTGGCCTGTGCCCGTGTAGTAGAGCGCATCAGTGCCGGGCGTAAAGCTCACGCGGTCGACGGACGAGATGAACGCAGCGTAGGTCGTGTTGCCGATACCTTCACCATCATCACCGGTGTAGAAAAAGGCAGTCGGGCTGGGGCCGTCGTAGAGAGAAAGCGAGATGTGGCCGTTCTTATCAGCATCACCCATGATGGCGTAGGTGTCGTTGGTGTAGCCAGACTTGTTGGTGCTCGACACGAGCCAGCCATACTCGGTGCGGCACGAGCCCTGGACATTGAGCTGGAGAGTTGACTGGTGCTGCAGTCCGAGATCAAAGCCCGTAATGTAGTAGTCATAGTCAATCTCCTGGATGGGCTCAAAGTTGGACGTGGTGCCAATGTCACGCTGCGAGATGGTGACGCGCTCGGTGACATCGCTGGCAGCCACCAGGGCGCCGCCGACAGCACGCAAAGCGGCCGGAACATCGAGAGAGAAGAGCTGTGCCGTGGCCGAGTTGGACGTGCCCGAGTTCGGCGGGACGATGATGGAGTTGACGTTGACAGGCGCAGCCGTGTCGATAAAGATGTAGGGTGGAATAATAATGGACAGCACCGTCTCGGCAACCCAGCAGCTGATGATGATGCCAATAGCCGGGTACACCCACCACCGCTTCCAGTGGGAGGACTGCTTTTGCAGGAGACTCATGAGCGAGTCCGACATGGACGCGCGCTTGTTCCAGAGATTGGAGGAGAGCGAGCCGAGTTCGTTGTTGTGCCGCATAATGTAGAAGAAGCCGAGGGCGAAGCAGATGCACCACACGTTCACAACCATAGTTGTGACCATGATGGTGTACGCCGAGTTCAGCTGGTCGGCGACGTAGCCGGGGACAGCAATGGCATCGCGCTGGCCGCCGTCGATAGGCATTGTGAAGCGACGCCATAGCTTGTAGGTCGACGCCAGCTGGGGCGCCGAAGAGTAAACCATTGTGACGGATGGAGTGTGGTGAGGGTAGGGGAATCGATGCTAGGTAGGAGGAGATAGAAGAGAAAAAGAAAGGAAAGAAAGTGTGTAGAAATCGGATGCGATCAAAGATCACGATCCAAAACTGAAGATGGCCGTAGTCTCCAAACAAAAAAAGGAATTCGAGAAGAAGACGAAAAAAGCCAACACGAAGATCGCAAACTGAGCCAAGCAGAAAATAGGTGCTCCTAGCGACCTCCAGTGGAGGTGGCTGGACCAAGGTTGTGTTATTGTCTTGGGGTGATGTTTTGTGTTAATGTCACGATGAGGAGGCTAGCCAGCTTTGTAGACAATATTCACGAGCTGCAGATAGGGGGGAACTTGTCCACATCTACGCTCCGGGGAGGAAAGAATGAGGGAGGAAGTTGAGGCAAACTGGGAAGGAGAGATGGGGTTAACACGAGGCAGAGAGAAGGAAAGAACGAGCAAAAGAGGCAGGAAGGAAAAAGAAACGAAAAAAGAAAATGTCTTGGCATAACTGGCAATCGTGGTGTCATGCAGGGAAGGTGCGATGGGAGCCCAGTCCAGAAGGGAGTGGACTCGCAAACTACCAGGGTAGAATATTGAAAGAAAAATAAGAGTGAAATGGACGAGCCTCGAAAATAAAATCAATACTTCAGGAAAAGACGTTGAAAGCTTGCGAGTAGCGCTGTTGACCAGAGCTCCAAAGTGGACAAGCGCGGCAACTGTCGTGGCCACCGTGAAGGAGGCCAAGAGAAAAGAGGGGAGGTGCAGAGGAGTGTAAATTGGGCAGGTGCAAGCTGGAGAAGACACTGTCGTGGTGGAGAGGAGAGAAGGAACGAGGCTGTTCTCAGTAGCACAGATTCACATAATATTGCTCATCTTGGAAGGCGCAAAGGGGCAGCTTGGTACTGGCTCTTTCCTTGAAGATCTGGATCAGCACGACGACAATCTCGTAGCTTTCCCACCCGATGACAAGATGCAACAACACACAGTTTTTTTTTTTTCAATTCTGCGACCTCTTTACCTTCTGACTTACTCCGTACTCCCAGGCTCACCAGACGGCCTCTTTCCGCCTTGCCACATGTCCTGCCCTTCCCGCAGCATTCTCGATCAAGGCACAAGATACACGATGCAACAAAAGTCGACATTCGAGACACCATCCTAGGCCTTGCGAAATGGAAACCATCCCATGGCTCGAGGCATTGCGTGTCCCGACTACGAACCGCTCCAACCACTTGGACCCAACGAAGACAATAGCCTCACGGAGTGCCCGCCATCTGCCACCTTCTGCCCTATCGATGCACGTTGTGCTCCGTGTCTCTCCTCTCTTCCCTGTTTTCCTCGTCTCCTCCTCTCCATCCGTCGTCTTCACTTATCGATTTTCAATTTTATTTGTTTACTACCGGTAGGGCCCATGCCACTAGTGGCCGTTCAGGGGTGGAGACTTTACGCAAGACGGGCTTTATCAGGGTTAGCCTGGTGCACGCTGCCAGAGCTGAGCAAGGGCTAGAACCGTTGAGACCATCCACTTGGGATGCTGTCGGGCCTGGTCGCCTGTCTCTTTTTGTCTTCCGTTTTTCGTCGTTTTTTCGTCAACTTTTTGTTCTCAATGGTGACTGGATGGCGTACGACGCCGCTGTTTTCTGAGAGCTGTCCAGACTCTACTCCGTACCAGGCGAGGCTGCCATTCCCGTTCCACATGCCCCTGTCCCCTGTTTTTCTTCCAGTCTTATTCTTCCTTGCCACTGTTTAGCCCCAACTGTCATGCCGCCGCTTCCCCGTCTACCATGTGCGTCCCCGTGTCGCCGGCTTTTCATCCCTTGTTGCTATCGTCATTATCTCGACTGTCGTGACTGTCTCTCAAATGTCTCTGTTATGTCGGCCGGCACCTGGGTGCCGATCTGTGTCCTCCCCCACTTCAGTTTCTCCTTCTTCCATTTTACAGGGTCTTGGCACGATGAACGCACCTATCGCCATCTACCGAGCTTCCTTCAGGCTCCTCTTTATGCTGAAGATCGTGCACATCTGTCGCTCTTTACTCAGTTCTATCTGTTGTTTGATCTCTTTACTGAATTTTTAAGCTGTTCGTTGTGATCTGAGTCTCGCTTTTCTTAAATCTTCTTTTCTGTTCTCTGATCCAGCCCCCCATCCATCCCTTGCATTCTACGCCATCTCATTTTTCTCGTCCTCATGCAAATATTTCGTCACCTGGAACACCGGCACATCTCTCTGTTGCTTCCGCCCATCCACATCGTGATTTGCCGGCACAATGTTGCACGCAGAAAACTTTTCCGCACATCAAATCACTTTTTCTTGTCCAGTTTTGTCAGCTCTCTTTTCTACTTCCTACTTTCTACTCCGTACTTCAGTATTAGACAGCGAGAGTGGTACCAGAAACACTCAAGCGCTGCTCTGTCGAGATCGTCCCTGTTGGGTTTAGCTTTTCAATACTTGCGCATCGGTCTGGCACACCATTCAAGCTGAAAGCCCACCACGAAGGAGACAAAACCAGGAGCTTTCCAAAAACAGGGATGCAGAGTTGCACTTCGCGGGTCACCTCCACTCCCAAGTAAACAGAAAGCAAGAGCCCTTGTCAGCCACAGAGCCTGCAGATGCGGCACATGGCCCATGCCCAAGCCAAATCAGAAGCACAAACACGAACACAAGATGGTGGTATTCAAATTCGTATGGGCTGAACCGCTTTCTGCCATTCAACACACGAGAAACCCGACGACGTGGTTGGCGAAGGAATGGGTACGTCGTAGTGTCTCGTGCTGTTTTGTGATGCCAAAAGTCACAGTGTGTTGTCCCCAGAGCTTTCCTTGGCAAACTTGGCATTTTACGCCTCCCGCCTTGCGGCACACCTACGTCGTACCCTGTAAGTTCTGACAGGGTAAATCGTAGGATACAGTTGCTTGTGTTCTCTTCGTACTGGCTTCAGAAAATTCAGTTGAAGAACTAAAAAAGACAAAAAGAGGCGTCCACATGGCCTTGTCTAGCGCCGGGGCCATGTCTGCGTAGGGCTAGAAAACGAAAAGAGCTAGAAAAAAGAAGCCTCATCGGGAAAAGAAGCAGACGAGGTGAAGGAAAGAACGCTCCGTTACCATGCAAGTGCATATGCATGTTGTGTCTGTTTGGGTACGACTGAAATTGCCACAATTTCAGAGAGAAGCAAGGAACAAGACCAACGAGCAAGACATTTCAGAAGGAAAAAACGAAGGCGAAAAGAAACAGATGAGAGAATAACACATGAAAGACACTCCGACATGCTGCATGTTATGCCTAGTAGTCGGCACTGAAGATGAACATCAGTGGAAGCCTGGCAAGAAAATAAGAAAGACACTGGCCAACTCCCCACCGATTTGCTCCGTTCTCAGACAAATCGACAAAATGATGGGGCAAGACGAGAAAAGTAGACTGTGGCCGACGAAACTGCGAGCCAACCACTCACCGATCGACGTTGATCACCTCTATTCAGCTTTAGTTTGCAAGTGGACGACGGCATCTCTTTCCCTTGTTGGCGAACCGCAATGCAAGGCAGAGGTGGTGGAAGCGGGACACGAAAAGGCAGGCCCACAATGGAAGACATGGCAAAACGGAACGAAGGGGAAAAAAAATCACGACACAAGGTAGGCCATGCATAACATGACTGGTGGCCAATGGAAGCCACAGCCAGGGCCAAAAAAAATAAAGAGTGGCTTGCAGGTTTGCACAGATGCAGTACACCATCCTCGGGGAGGAGACCGGAGAGCTGGCGCCCCTTGTCCACGTCTTTCGACGTTCAAGTTGTCAGTGTCAGTATGACCGTGCTCGGCCGTGACAACAGCTGCTACGTCTTATTCTGCTCGTTTTCTTCTCTTTCCTACTCGTTATGTCTTCATCGCCGTTCTTACGAGCGTCTTTGTTTTGCTGCCCCAGTTTTGCCCAGCCAATGGCGTACATTGTTCGCTGAATCTTGGGGATACACGAGACACTCACCAAGCTGAACGCCAAAGTCTTGGTATTGCACTGGCTGTACAAAATGCAACCTGCCAGATGTGCATTGACAGCTCATGCATGTCGTATTATCCTCTGTCAAGCTGCAAGTCTGCGAGTTCAACGCCTGCCAATGCGAGCTCCCCTGTCAGATTTGTGCAGAGCATAGAATATGCAGTGTTGATGTGTTCGTACGAGGTATTACAACCGGTCTTCTTGCGAACTTTTACTTGGGCCTGGATCGTCGGCGGCCCGGCTTCGCAAAGACGGACAAATCCGTGCGACATTGTCACGATCTGCACAGGAAAAATAGAAGTGTCCTGGTCAAGAATAAAAAAAAGATGACCAAAAAGCAAGCCAAGGGATGAGTTTCTCCAGATGAACGCCTTTGCCTTGATTTTGCATGTTTTATTTATCTTTTCTCCGTTTGGCCCTCATCATCGGTTGACGCGTCTCGCTTTTCATGGTCGTCTTTGAGGCCGGTGATAGTCACTTTGTCTGTCGATCGCAAGTATCGCAAACCTTGAAAGCCTTTCGACTTGCAGGCCTCACCGTCCTCACAGGCGGCCCTCAACTCCACGCCGTCTTTCAGGTCGCAACAGCTCCGTTTTTCTGCGAATATTGTCGACAAAACCAGACAGACCCTCCGTCCTCTGGGTCCCCTCCTCCCATGTCAACAGGAAAAAACGGGCTGCAGCAGTGACTAGTCTCAAATATTGTCTCTCTTTTGGGCATCCCAGCCCCTCCTAGGCCGCTCTGGACCCTACCGCTAGTTGTTTCTTTTCCTTTTTCTTCTTTTTTTGACCTTTTTTTCGACTGTTCATATGCTTTTGCCTTTTTTTTTTTTGGTATGATTTTTCTCAGTATTATTTCATGTCGACTATGTCGTATTTCGTTGTTAATTCTTATTGCCTCTTTTGCCATCCGTCTTTTCACAGCTTACACGGCAAAACCCTGTATCACAACCAAATCTCCATCAAACATTTCCTCATTTTAAGCACAAATAAGACGCAGAAGCTCGCAAGCTGCATACGATTGGGAGTGTGCAAAAACACAGTTGCTCCGTCCGTTTTGTTTCTTGCCGTATACCGTCTGTTGCCATCTGCTCTTTCCTTCTCTTACAAGCTAACCAAAAAGGCTTGGCGCCCCCTACTAAATCGATATTCGCACCTGCCCATCATCGTCTATCGACCATCGTCCAATACATCCCCATTGCACCTTCCCACATATCGTTACTCAGGTACCTGCGGCAGGAGCGACCAACAGCCACGCAAAGCAGCTCTCCCAAGTAGGAAATCACCAGAGGGGACAAGAAAAGACCATAATTTTTCGTGTCACAGGCAAAACCAGAACATTTCTATTCTTCAATCTTCGCCTTGTTTTTTTCCCTTTATTTACTTTTCGGAGATATCCCCCGTCACTTACACCAATAGTTTCATCCCGTCCCACATCAACAACTATCGACAAACGACAACACTCACATCCGGAAGAGTGTCTTTGACTTCATATTTTTTATTCCCCTTTTTATTTACGTTTTGAGAGCCGCAAATAGATTATGTATTTGACTGCATCCTCGTGAGACTTCCTTTCCGTCACTCACGCCGTCCTCCCTCCCCTTTCACCCTTCCCTTCCCTCACTCTCCTCACAAACACACACGATGCGGCTCTCACGAGCGCCAATTCGGCGCATGGCCGTTTTGGCCGCCTTTGCTGCTTCAATGCCAGCAGCTTCTGCCTGGCCGGCCTTTCTTCTTCAGCTCCGCGACTTTGCCGCGGGCCTGACCGACGATGCGATCACAGCTGGCCTCACTGGCGTCACTGGCGGTGTCCAAACAACCACAACCGACGAGGGTCCGCAACCCTATGTGGCGCCGACGCCCACAGAAGAAGCAGAAACGACGGCAACAAACGGCGGATACGCCGCACCAACACCGACCACGGCAGGCACAAATCCCGTCCAGTGGACCACGGACGCCGAGTACATTTTTCCAGCGCCTTCCGTAACCACCATGTGCTCGACGTACACGTTGGTCACAGCCCTCGTTGTCACGACTGTCTGGACGGAGACCAGCGCCGTCATCTACAGCTGTCCGGCCTCGCTGACAGAACACACTTTTATTTCCAGCAACTGCATTACAACCATCACCAGCACTGGCGGCAATGGCGGCATCACCAACACGGTGCTCGACCCGACCTATACCCTGACTCTTATTCCGAAGCGCCGGCGGTGGCTCAAACCGAAGCTGCCTCTGTTCCGGAGGGACGAGACCGACACAGACCCGGCGCCCGAATTTGGCTATGAGAGCACCACGACCATGACGACCACAATCACGAGCTCAGAGGTGCCTGAGAGCATCATACTCTCAAGCGAGTCTCAGTCCTGGAGCAGCAATGGCGGCCCGATGAGCACCACCGTCAGCAGTGCCGGTCCCAGCAGTGTCGTTATCAACAGCCCTATCCCAAGTGACGGTGGCTATCCCAGTGAGGGCGGCGTCCCAAGCGACGGTGGATTCCCGAGTGATGGCAGTGTTCCCTCATCAGTCGGCCCGAGCAGTGTTACTCTGGCCAGCCCAATCCCAAGCGATGGTGGCTTCCCCAGTGAAGGCGCCATTCCTTCGTCTGCCGGCCCCAGCAGCGTAACTCTCGCGAGCCCAACTCCGAGCGAAGGTGGTGTTCCAAGTGACGGAGGTAGTCCTGAAAGCTCTTCCGCAGGGCCAAGCAGCATCACTCTTGCCAGCCCAACCCCGAGCGAAAGTGGCGTCCCCCCTTCGGAGTCGTCGACTCCGCTTGGTCCTCCGATGCCGTCCAGTGTTACGCTTCCGCAGACATCGTCAACCGAGGTTGGCCCGGTGGAATCTTCTACACCTCTAGGCCCTCCTATGCCGTCGTCGGTGACTCTTCCGCAGACTGACCCTGAGGAGTCCTCAACCCCCCTTGGGCCTCCCATGCCCTCGTCGACTCAGGTTGGCCCTCAATCTTCGGTTGGTCCTCAGACTTCATCGACGCCTGCTGGACCCCAGACTGGCTCATCTCCCGTCGGTTCTCAGAGCTCAGTGTCATTCTCTTCCCTGTCACTCCATACACAGATCGTGACTCAGCCTGTGACCATCGTCACATCATTCAGCACCGCCTATCAGTGCGAGAGCAACTTGACGGTCGTGGTGTCTTCCTCGTATACCACTTATATCTCAATGGTGTCTTCCCAGTGTATCACTAGCACTCTCACGACGACGAGCGCTACTACCAACCAGACAACGTCTACTGGCCCGTCCTCTTCTGAGCAGCAACAGAGCTCACCCCCTATTATTGTGAACCCGACAACGTCGACTCCTCAAACAACGTCGACTCCGGAAACTAGCACGGCACCTCAGCCGACCACCTTTCCCAACCCGACAACATCACCAAACCCGACAACGTCGCCTAATCCCACGACGTCTCCCAACCCTACTACATCTCCGAACCCGACCACCTCGCCAAACCCA